>JAPMOQ010058975.1:5760598-5832362 GCA_026543055.1 Argiope trifasciata
CTATTTTATATGCAACTTTGTACACTGCGTGAAAAATGTAGAAGGACAGTCATTTTTTTGTACATTTTGCTTTAATCTTACTGCTTTTTATCTGATTTTTCAAAGAGGTTGTTTTGTTAATGTTTTAATTTAAGTTAGGTGAGAAATTCTTTGCTACCTGTATTTAAGGTTCAGAATTCAATACTTAGCAATTTTTGGAGTGTGAAAAAAGTAGAAGGACACATCCGAAAAATTGATTTTGAAGCTGTTGGAAACCATAAAGATTGGAGTACTCTTTTACTTTTAATAACTTTTTGTCAAGAATAAAGAATTTAGTTAGAAATTCATAGTTTTTATTGGTTTTAGAATGCCCAGAGGAAAATTCTTAAGTGAGTTCCAGAAGGACCAAATAGTTGCCAATAAAAATGAAGGAAAAGGTGTAAGAGAGCAGATATGTATCAGTCTTAATACTGTTACTAACTTCATAAGAAACCCTGAGTGACAGAAGAAAAAAGAAGACGGGAAGGCCAAACAAACTTACACTACATGATCAAAGAAAAATCATTCGTGAATTTAAAAATACGTGTGGAAGTGTCAACAAGGCTCAATACCTACCAGAGATTACACATGTATCCGAAAGAACTGTCTAGAACTATATAAAGCTCAAAAAAGTTCATCTTCAAAAAACGGAAGCACCATCCGAAGTGGAATGAAGGACACATTAAGCACCGACTGCAGCGGACTACAGACTACATGTACTGGAACTCTGAATGGACCTCAGTTGTATTTTCCGATGAGAAAAAGCTCATTTTGGATGGTCCAGACGGTTATCAGTACTATTGGCCCTATCTTGGTAATGAAGAAGAGGCTATTCTACTCGACAAATGGGAGGCACAGGTCTAATGGTTTCGTTAGCAGCTGGTTATGGAGGTAGAACAAATATAGTTTTTCTAAATGGTAGACAGAACCATCTAGACTACATCCAGACTCTAAACTCAAATCTTCTTCCATATGGTCCTGAGTTAGGAGGAGGCTACTGGGTTTTCCAACAAGACGGGGCATCGATTCAGGCTGGAAATGGTGTTAAAAATTGTTTTGCAGCAAACAAAGTTCGTATTTTACAATGGCCTACCAAAAGTCCTGATCTCAACATTGTATAGAACTCATGGCCAATGATTGTACGTCGCATTTACGAGGGAGGAAACAGTTTGAATCTGTAGCTGAACGGCAGAAATCCTTAAAATGTGTATGGGACAAATTTTGCCAAACAGAAATGAAATCTTTATATAGTTCCATGCCCAACAGAATTTTTGAAGTAATTCGAGCCAATGGAAGAATAATTCCATTTTAATTAATATAGTACACCCATTTTTTTAGAAGTGTCCTTCTACTTTTTTCACAGATTATGACACCGTCAAAACTAATTTTTAAAATTAAGTGTACTTTTTTTAAAAATGTGTCCTATTCCGTTTTATGTAGATACAGGTATCTGCAAGTAAAAATTTTGTAGGTAAAATAATTATTTAAAAAATGCTGTATTATTCATTTATTTAAAATAATCTATTGTCCTTCTACTTTTTTCACGCAGTGTACGAGGCAATTAAAGCTTTTTCATTCACGGACAAAGTTTTTTTTACAATGATTTTTGCATTTCATATGATTTTAATTTTAATTCCAAGAATTCTCTGGATTTGTTTACGTACTCACTATGAAGCGTTTCCAAATGTTGTTTAAGTTTATTAGGTTTCATGCTGTCTGCCGTCAAAATTTTTGAGCAAATGATGCACAGGGGCCTTTTTTGTTCATTTACTTCAATACTAATGAACCCAAAATTTAAGTATTCTTGAGAATAATTTCTTGATTTTATTTTCGGAACCACTTTCGTCTGTGTACTTGTTGATGCTTGTCTATTGTCTAATGCTCACTTACGCCCGCTTAAAAAGTTATCCATGATTCTGCATAAGTTTGTTGCCGTGAATATTTAATACGGTGAATTGCAATTACACGAAAATATATATAACATACAAATTCAGAATAGATTCAATAGTGATAGAAGGATCGACTCGAATGAGATTGACTGGAATTGTAATTGGCGTCATAGAACTTTCTCCTTCTCCCTATGAGAAAACCTTTGTTCTCATCTGCGCATGCTCCTAACTTAACTTTAAAGCTGACCAGACAAATTCCAGATAAATCGAAACTTCTCTAGAAACTGTGAGAATTCTCGACATGGCGGGACGCAAGAGCAATAAAAAGGCATAGGATTCTTGTTTTTTTAATGCTGAGGATCGGTGTTGCAAAATGTCAATAAATTTCCTTATTCTTGGTAATTTGTAAAGCTTAAAATTAAGGTTGTAGTGTAGGTTTAGCTCCAATATACTCAAAATACATTATTATTGTATACATTTTATTGTATGTGGTGGGAAGGGGGGCGCGATGAAAATTATGATTGAAAATTGGGCCGTGAATACTAAAAGGTTGAGAAACACTGGTGTAGCCATTTATCTTATAAGATCTGATAACAGAGCTTGAAAAGGAAAGAAAAATCGTCTATATTTGTGTCAATAAAAATGCGAACATGCTGTAATAATAGTTGTCATGTGCTCATTGCTGCATCTCACTGAGAATTGCCCACTGCTGAAGATTGCTATTAATTAATCAGCTCATAAGAATTCGATAATGTGATTACAGGTTTTCGAAGAGCTCATCTAATTTCAGAAATGAAGATGATGAGTAAATAAAAATAGAATCCAATTTACGGAATATTTTCTTTTTTAGTAAACTTATGCATAAATTCTTTATACGTCATGGATTTTTTTAGCCATTTCAACTCCCTGCCTTGCTGATCTCATTAACTTATTCAGGCATAACTAATTGAGAAGACATTCCAGAAAGCTTGGTTTCACCTACGAAATTGATGGTAATTTTCAGCATTACTTTCGATTAAATTAAAATCTGCCCTTCACAACATTGTAGTTTTTTGCACAGTTAAAACTTCACAGGAAAGAAAGCAAGAAAAGGGATGATTCAAGTTAAAAGAATTAAGCAATGGATTTCATTAATAAAAAAATCAAAACTGAATTCAAGCGGTGAAAATTGACAAAATAAATTGACATGGCGCTACTTCAATACTTCAAAAGAAATCCTTAATTTTTAAAATAGTATTAAATTATTTAATGATATTTAATTTTCTGTTAATTCTGAACTTGGTTAATTCTGAAACTGTGTTAATTCTGAAACTTGTCAAATCCTCCCTTTTCCAAACATTTGTACTACATCGAAACAAGAAGATTTGACTCTTAATAAAATATTTGACAGCAGGTACGCATTCAAGTACATTTAAACATTGGCTTGTAATCTGGAACATTAAGATTCTGAATCTGAATTTCTTATTGGATTGTCAAATGCAAAAATTATGCCTTAAATATGCAAAAAAATCTCTTAACAGAATGAATATTGCAAAATATTTGGAAAAACTTACGTATTCTAGAATTTGAAATTATAATCCATTGTTTCCAGACTTAAAAAGTTTTACTAATCAAAATAAAATAGATCGCTTTTAAGATAGTATGTGCTATAAACGTAATGAAAGATTTTTTGAAAGCTCGTGATTGTTTAAGAAAATTTTAATAATTCTGATAGGTTCTGCGTGCCTTTATTCTGGTATAATTATATTTCTGACAGCTCTCAAAGTCAGTTAACAGTTTTAAAGGCTTATAACCCTGAATTAAATTGACCTAAATTGAAGAACAATAAACTCAACTGATTCTGAATATAAATCAGGTATTCATAGATTTCACGGATATCTGTATTTAAATTGTCGTAAGAAAATGTTATTAATTTTTTTCAAGATCAGATGCAAAACACATTTTTTAAATTTAAAGTTAATTTGCATATTAAGCTAATAAGGAATTATAAGAGCAATTAATAAAAATCAAGAGAGTTTTGATGGGGACATTCAGAATAAAAAATAATTTCAAATTAGTAATTATTTTTCACTTAGCGTTAATTTACAAGATCCCTTAAATTCATTAATTTCGTTCGACATATGTATTTTGCAAAAAAAAAAAAAAAAAAAAAAGAAAAGAAAAGAAATCTACAGAACTTCACAAAAACTTGTGTAGTTTAGTCAGTAAATTTTATAGCATAGTTCCATTTAAAAAATTCAAATTTTCAATAGTGTTACAAGATAATTTAAGATAAATAAAAACTATTTGGATTTAAATTAATTTATTGATAAAATTAAAACTTAATAAAAAATTTCCCAATCATTAAATAAATAAATATAAGAGTAACTTTATTTTCTAACAATAGTGTACATTGAAATAATTTCATTTTATCGTTAGAACCGTGTTTCTTCGTACAAGAAAAAGAGATTTTAAAAAATTTACTATCTATTTTTATATGCATTCTGCTTTTTTAGAATATTTTCAGGCAAAACATCTAAGACAGGATAGGGCATATTTCAAGTTTACTTTAAATAAAACTTAATTTCTGAGATAGTTTAAAATTAAAAAGTGGATCCAAAATAAATTTTAGAGTTTAACAATAAATGAAAAAACTTTTTACTTTATCTACACGTAAGCAAATCCACCTTCCTTTTTAACACAAAATAATTTAATATGCTGTGGAGTTTAATGCGAATTCAAATTTACTTTATAAGGCTCTCCAGGCTCTAAAAAACTGAAGAAGACACAGTAATTGATCCTTACTTGTCCCGTAAAACGTAGAAGGCTTGCATAGAAGTGAATTTGCATTATAATATGGCAGGAACAGTTCATATAACCTCATACATCAACTGATATGACAAGTGAAATTCTTGCCGCCCTTTTCCCCCAGGAATATGAGAAAAAGCGTGATCCCTGAATAAATTTATTTCTCTTTTAAAGCCTACGAAATGCTGTAATATAATGTAAACGGAAAGTCAAGGGTTTTCATACCTTGTCTTTTTGTTAAGATATAAGAAAAAGTTAATATCTTGCAAAGTTTTCTGTGAAGTGAAGAAGTAATGAAATTGATATTATGATGCAGTACACAACAGTAATAAAGTATCCACTAAATTTTTTAAAAATGTTTTTGTTTTCATTTAGTTTTAAGGATTTAGAATATTTTATTTATTTTTTTAACTAGTTTTACGCTCTTGAAACATTTTATTTTTTATTTTAAACTAGTTTTAAGATTTATTTGTCCTTTAAATTAGTTTTATGCCTTTAAAACAATTCACTTTTTAATATTAGTCTTAAGCGCTTGAAATATTGTATTCATGTTTTAAATTAATTTTTGGTCAATATCCTCAGTTGGCAGTTTGAATTCTCACTGATTAAATATAGGTTTCGTGGCTTTTTTTTCAATTATAGGTATGACACCTTATTAAATATACTACATTCAAGATCTGCAAAATATTTTTTGAAAGAAGAAAAAATGAAATTATGAGACGAAGGGTATGTGTGCATTGGTATACTGGTACTTTTTGCTTTTTTTGTGAAACTTGTAATATTTGCATAAAATTAAACATATATTTTGAACTATGAAAGATAGGTAAACAAATTAAAATGAAAACTGTCTTTTGAATTAAAGAATTGATAAAGAACATGCAATAAGATATTTTGAATTTATTACTGTGTTTTTGAATTCTTTATTGGTAACTTTTTAAAATTTCAGCTTAGTTATGAGTTTGATTATTGATAATGCTTAGAATTGAAAGGAATAAATTAATGTGATCTTTATACAAGTTAATTAGGCTGCATTAATTTCATTTTGAAAAACACTGTGAATCTAACATGAGGAAAAAAAATTAGGCAGCCGATATAAGTGTTTATACACTAGTCACTTGAAAGCGGATGATGCAATATATCATTTGACATGTCGTCACCCGAATAGTTGATATATGGTATCACGGGAATATATTGCATTATTTTTAAAAAGTTTCTTGAGTTCTTTTTTTGTAATTTCTTCTTAATATAAAATTATGATACGTTAATTTTTTTGCAATAAACATAGTCAGAATATTTTATGAAATTAATTCAGTTACCAAGTAAGAAACCATTAGATAAGGAGTGAAAAATCAATTTTGATTCTTTGCAATATTTGAAGTAAGTATACTTAAATGTTTTAATGCTGTTTTTGTAAATTGAGGAAATAAAGGCATTTTACTTAACTCCAAATTTTTTTTATAAATGTGATAATCAAAGTTGCTGATGTGTTCGATGTAGCTTTCAACTACTACGTTTATTAAACAATAACTTCTCATTCATTCAATTCTGTAAAATCAAATGTAAATTTTCTGGTGAACTAAAAAATTAAAAACCGTTGTTTAATACATACCATTCAATTATGTTTTATATGTAGGCTATTCTTATATACTGACACTCCTCCGAAGCCTTATAGCGATTATTGTTAGCATCATCGACAGATCTTTTGGGGGTCGTCATTACATAACTCTGCTAAGTTCTGCTATAATTTACAAGTGACAGGCAGTACCAAGTGAATGAACCAGCAATGAATTTCACAATGTAAATAAATTACAAAACACACAAGAGAAAATGTATTCGTTTGAGATTAGAAGTTTCATTTTAAGCATGCCTCATTTCCTAATTTAATTGTAAATATTTTGAATTCTGGATACTTTCAGGCTGCTGTGTGTTTATTGTAACAAAACTACTTTTCAAGAGCATTGTTTACTTATTACAGAGCAAAGATTATATCATAAAAATATATATTATAACAAAAATTAAAAGAATCTATAAGTATTATAAGAAAATTAGTAATCTTAGTATTTAAAAAATACTGGCTGTAAAGAATAGCTTCAAAGAAATTTAACCATTTAAAGGAGACAAAGTATAAAGTTAATTACTATGTAATACAAATACAAATTTTTTCCCCTTTTCTGGTTCAATTATTTGCTTATGAATAATTCGCTTAAATTTATTTTACAAAAAAAAATTGAATGAATGAACGAAGAGTAAATAATTCCTCTCTTACACTCATATACTAATTTGTGTCTAAATTACAATAAAAATGCAATTAAATTATTCATTTTTGATTGGAAGAACTTATCATGCAAACAAAAATAATACGATAATTGCTCTTTTCGTTAAAAAAATATTTGTTCTGTTAGAATAATTGCCTCAATATTTCTTTTCTTATTTGTTTCTTTTATATTTTAAAAAGCCTTAATTTAGTGTAATAAAAAATATTCATTCTATAAAATTGCCCATTTCCGTCGAGCACGCGTGTGCACACACATAATTCTGTCTAGAAGATGTCTGCCATGCAGAGAATAATATATCAGGTATGATTGCTACAGATTAACCAACAAAAGTAGAAAATCTCATACACATTGGAAGAAAGTTTAAGAAATAAAAAAAAATATGATCTGTAGTACATTTTAGAAGTAAATATTTAGCAATATTAAAAGTCTTGTTCCAAAACAGAAACAACCATAATGTTCTCAAAGACTTGGATAAAAAATAATTTTTTAAATTGGTTTGAAACAAATGGTGATCCATCAAAAGAAAGAAATCAGATATGGCTCAAGTTTTTTCAAGTTAGTCAAGGAAAAAAATTTAGGTTCATAAAATAATGAATTCTATCAAATATAAACAATGAGAAGTAAAATAAGAGATATTAAATTAACAATAAAATGAATAAACGTATACAAAATGGGGTGAACCTATTGTACCGTGGCCGGTGATGGCCATTAGGACTCAACTCATAGTTCATTCAGTCTTGCGAGGTTTTATCCGTGTGCTTTACAGCGTGTCGGAGGTTGTATGACTTACATTCTTGTACATCTAAAAATCCACTATTTTTTAAAGGGCAGTATTCTAGTAAAATATGCAAGTTTACAACCGTCTAAAACATGATGGTATATTATTGATATTGTCATTATATTCACTTCCTCAGCTTAATATATAGTTTAAATCACATTTGTTGTATGGATTTAGAATATCAATTATATCTGATAGAATTAAGTTGTAAGCATTCGCAGTGATTAATCAAATTATTTAAAAAAATGTTCCATTACAAAAATGTTCCATTCAAAATTCCGTACATTTGCGAGAGTTATTTATTTTAGATACTCGTTCGCTTTCTGCTCTTTGCATCCTAAAGATATCGGCAAACTAAATGTGCCGTCAGTATTTAGAGACTACTTCAACAATGCCTGAGGTTTCATTTCCCAGCTGAGATATCAAGTACATCTCATTTTGATATCATTCCATCTGGAAAGTGATATTTAGTGGCCGATAACATCGAATCGTGACGAATTGAGAGAGTTATAGATTCCCTGAATATTACGTTTCGTGCTAAACGTGCAGCTGTACTTGCACCATTTTGAATCCCAGGTGTAAAGTCTGTGATTTTGTTGCAAATTTAGTACCTTACAAACTGGTTAAAAAACATCAACAATGCGCATTATTCATTAAATAATAAAAATAGCTTATTTGTATTATCAGAGAATTACCAAGATTGTTTGTTAAGTGAAAAGAAAATTCAGTTATTTAGTACTAGGAATGCTCTGTAAATAAATACTATCAACCACGAAAAAGTAATAGCAAATATTTATGATAGTAACTCTTACATCTCATCTCTAAGAAAGTAAAATTATCAATGAGTGCATGTAATGCTGGCAAATGAGGCATATATTCAACTCCTTTTTTAGTCTAACTTACAATAACATTGATGATACATAAATAAGTGTTAAACGAGCATATAAATAGTTTTAATAAAATATCAAATATTAAAATTGGTTGCAATGTTAGAATGAAAGTGGAATAGTATATTTTTAAGTTTTTATCTAAAAGCGAAATCCCAGCGAAACACCTAATTTTTACTACATCTCATCAGTCACAGAAATTATATTGAAACAGTGTACGAGAGAGTATTTAGATAATTATCATATATAATAATGTCTCAAAAATTCAAAGTAAAACTAAATTTTTGTAGAATATTTGTAACATATTTATTTTTTTCCATTTTAAATTTACTTGATAAATTTCATGTTCAAAAGTATTAGAAACTATAATCTTTTACTCTCTGACATAAGAACTAGAATTGGGAATTCTGCGATTTCTACATACGTTTAGCTAATAATATACTATTTTGATATTTTCAGAACTTAACAACTAATAATTCGATAGTTAATTTAAATTTTCGCATTACACGGAATCAAAATTTTGATGCCGTCACATGATAATGAATTTAAAAATAGTTATCAGGTTCTACCATATTTGTATAAAGAATTATAAATTAAAATATACTTAAAACAAAAAATATACAATGTGTCACTCATAAACATGATTTTTTAAAAACCATTCTCAATGCTGTTTAGTTTAAATTTTACTAAAACGTAAAATTATTTAATTTTCAAAACGATTTTATTTGCAACAGAAATATTACATAAAATAAAACAAAAACTTAAAATCATAGCTTCTTTTAAATAGTTTAAAAAGGAAACAAAATATTTCATTTATGCATAGTCGATTCAAATATTATTATTAAGTCATTCAGTTAAAAGAATTTATCCATCGAGCTACATTTTTTTTCATATTTCTTCACTGTTTTTGACAGAGAAAAGAAGATTCGTTTATCTAAATAAAAGGAGCTGGGATAGATATCTGGCACTTTTCATAGATAAAAATTCGTTTTGGTCGACTGATCATGCTTGCAAGGTGTGCAGTTTTTCCACAGTCGTCAACGGCATTGCTTCGCTGCCCTTAAATAGTTAATATCGATTCGCAAAATATTTTCTATTTTTTGTCACAGAAAAATAAATTGTTTCAAAGAATATTCAATGTACAATTATTATAAGGAAAAAACTTCTCAGGATATATTTCGTTAAGTAGTACTTAAGTCTTTCGAAAGAAAATATAACTTTCAGGTAGTTTACTTCGAGATTTTTCAATGTAACTCTGATATTTAAATTTAAATGATATCTGGACTTTACAAAATTTCCTGGATACAAAATTTCCCTCTTCTGAAGTTAAAAATTGAAAAAAAAAATACATAATAATTTGTGACATCATTTTTAATTTTTAAATAATACTGTGGTGTTAATTTTAGAACTAATTAATTTGATGAAAAAGGACCCAACATATCAATTGGTATTCTACTTCTTTCACCATATTCTCTTTTTATTGCCAAAACTGCAGCAGTCCTCTAAATTTAAGATGCCCTTTCAGTTAAGCTGATCATTTAAACAAACTCCTTAAGTTTCTTAGAATCATTGGTATTACTTTTCGGCTTTAGTTATCAATTAACTTTTATAATTTTTGAAATTCAGACTCGTTTTTCAGGTAAAAAATTCTTCTCTGTTATCATTTTTGGGAGTTTTTTCAGCGTGGTATATCTGGAAAAAATTAGGTTAAAGAAACGGAAAGGTCTTCAACCAATGTTTAAAATGTCATTAAAATCATTCTGAAACAATGTTTAACTAACACAACAAATTCAATGAAACTATTAAGGTTCAAACAATCTTGGGTATAATATATGTTATTAAAATTCTATTAAAAAGATTCATTTATACACTATTGATGTTGAATTAATCTCTGCTTTCTGCGCACTTTTCAACAGCTATTAATAATTATTCATGTTTTAATAAAATGTACACAATTCAAATATCACCATTCTCATTCCTTCTCAAAATCTCTTTCAATCTCTCGTATAAGGAATAATTGATTTGAATGATTTGAAGAGGTTTTAATATCGTATTTAATAAAAGGAACGAAGTGTTACAATCTATACAAATGAAAATTTATAGACATATGTATAGTGCTTCAAGAATTTTAATTTAATAAACAATTATTGTCTTGGCACAATATTGTCAAGTGTGTGCTCACCCTATAAATATTTGCTTATTACTCACTTCACCAGTTTTGGAAGATCAATGAAATAAAGAACCCTTTTTTCAGCACTGCAATATTTATTTCTTTTCGAAAGTTAAATATCGTATCCTGCATCATCATCTATAAATTATACTGAATAAGAATTGATACTATATTTAAGGAATAAGACATTGCATTTCACCAAGGATAATTCTGAATTTCTAACAGAAAATTTATATTTTTTATGTATAGTGTATAATTAATTCTTTCTATAGAGTTTAACAGAACACCAATGCTTGAAAAAAACCTTGAAAAAAGTGATCAATAAAATTCATAATAGTTATTAAAACGAATTTCGATTGTTGAGCAAATAAGGAGTTTGATACGATGCTTTATACTTTGATTAATAAATCAAAAATGGGAAATAATTTACTCATGCATGAAATCCATACCTATGTACAATTTTGGGAATGAACTATTCTTCATAGTTATTTCAGCATTCATAGAAATATAATAACTAGAACTGAGAATTTCCATTTAAACTCAAACAAAACACTTCAGAAATGCAGCATTATGAGGTAATCAATAATTGCATACCGAATATAGAAACGTATTCTCTGACTCTAAGAAATCTTCTCCTTATCTAATCGTAAAGAGTTGATAAAAAAAGAAGTAAAAACATTCTTTTTTTAAACAGGATATCTTTAAGATTAAATCCTCCTAGAAGTTAAAACATTAATTTACAATCAGGTTCATTATTTAATTTTTATACATATATATTATAATCAAGAGCAATAGTGCTGTATTTGTAAGGATTGATTGACTGAAGGAAGAAGTAACACTGAGTTCTAACACAGGAGTTCTGAGTAACACTATTTGTGGAAAATTATTTCCATTTTTAATGCTGGAGTAATTGTCGGAATAGAAGCCCCCCCCCCCCCCCCCGAAAAAAAAATTGTAAAAATAAGAAAAACAAAAAAGTAAAATTTTTTAAAAGTTGAGCAATAGCTTCAATTACGATAACAGTTTGATTTCATTCTTGTCTTCGTTATCTAAGCATTTTTAAGAATATTCGCTTAAAAGTAAGTTCTTTATTTCTTATTATTTAATATATCATTATCTTTCCAGAATTATAAGCTTTTTCAATATTTTTAATAGCAGAATAATATAAAAATTCACATTTTTTCAACTGCTGGGGAATAATGTGCTGAAAAATGTTTACACGCGTAAATAAAAAAGAGTAAAGGAGAATTGAATTGAAAATGTAAGACTCTGAATATATCTTCCACACAAAAAACTAAAAAATGACAAAGCAAAAAAACTCCGGGACAGAACTTTTTAAAAACTGGAAAAAATAGAAAGTGAATCGAATTCTTTCGTGGAAAATCAATGCATTTCGAAACGCAAATGTACTGTGAAAAATAAGTTTGAAAAGGGTAATTAGAAATTCACTATAATATTATTCATATTTCTTTTTTTATATTATTTATATTTTTCGCTAAATTAAATTATTTCTTGTAGTGTTTTAATTTTTGAATACATATCTATTTTATTTTACTGACCTAAAAGTAGAAATGACAAATTTTTGTTTAAGATGTATGTATTCATTAAAGCGTCTGATTAGCTTTTATAAATATTTATATCGTAAAAATATGTTAATGTTTAGTAGAACTGAATATAATAGACATTTAAAAAATGCCAAAAATTAGCAAGATTAAAAGAAGCAATGATTTAATTTATTTTTTAAACCAAACCTCCTTGCTGATGTGTCTGTATTCAATTGTGAATTCAAATTTATTATCATGGGTTCGTTTATGTTGGGGCACATTATTTCCACAGACGCCTTTCGGAATACAAAAAAAAGGAAGAGCATTTTTATGCGAATTTCACTAAAGACGTAAAATTCAAATTATTGCATAATAATTCAATATAAGAGTCAGATTGAACATTGAGGTATACTTATACCAAAAGGCATAGTTTCAATAACAAGTCGAATAAATATGTGAAATGCTTAGGTATAAGGTTACCTAGTAAAATAATACCAAATAATTTTAATAACGCTTATAAATTTTTTATATTGAGATTTATTAGTTTCATGTAGAACGTGTTTTGTGTTGGGTAAAAGAATACTGGGGTATATATATCCATAATTTGTTTCTCAGCAGTATAAATAATAATGTTGTTATGTTTGTAGCATGCTTCTACAAAATATGTTAAAACGAAGGATACTTGAGTGATATGTCACAATTTTCGGACGATATATAATTGGAAATGTTTTATAAAAAATGTCATTTTGTATCTAGATTGAATGTTCTATTAAGTGCATAATTATTTATTCTCAAACAAACGTTAAAATAATGTTACTATCAAATCAATAGCAAAGGCTCTTAGAGTTACAAAATATAGCTATTTGAATCTAGCATTTTAATGTTTAGCTCATACTAATATGCTTTTTGGCCGCATTTTTTCTATGCATTGTAAAAACAATTTTATATATAACTATAACTGTAGTCACATGCTGACTTTTGTTGATTTAAATTGCTGTATTTATAAGCAATTTCGTTTATTTGCAAGGGAAGGAAGAATCTGGCAGACATTCAATCTTTTGAATGACTTTTCAAAATTTAATAACATTTTCATTTTAAATACGAAATCTGTATACTAAATTTTATCGATCTACCTCTCGATGTTTTGAATTTATCAAGTTCTGTTTTACTAGTACGATCAGATCGACAAACCTCTTTTAAATGGAATTCATTTGAGACTTTATAGAAAAACTCAAATTTGATTTAAAGTTCATATACTAAATTTCATCTATTTAAATCAATGTGATTTTGTGTTATCGTGTTCGCAGACAGACATACATAATGTCAAAAAACTGAGCTATCGAATCTTTTGGAGATCTGAAGAGTGGAAATTCGTTAAAATCTTGAGCTTGAAATATTTAAGCATGACAGTACTTTATTCGTTAATACTCAATGAAAAGAAAATTAATTTATATTACTGTTATAAGAATTAATGCAATCCTGAAAGCTTGTTTAATAAGATATTTCTTTGTAATGTATTGTATATAAATACTCTAGCGTTAAGAAGGGAATTTTGTCTTGAGTTGCAGTTTCTTCCCATGCTTCAGTTCGTACTTCCTCCTGATAAGACGTTTGTCTTGTGTAGTGCAACACACATGGAGGAAATTATGACAAGGAGAACAAGATAACTGAGCTTGTTTCCAAAACGCTAGTTCCATGCACTTGACAACCTTATCTAGAAGCCCCCTCATTTTCGAATTTTATGGTTGATTTCGTTCATTCCTTTTATCTTCATATTCGGAATGGTGTATTTTGAGCGGAAATGAAATGGGTTGTCACGCTGCTGTCAAACTCTGTTTGTCCACTAGTATCGAGATGCCTTTCATGTACGTTTATGGGTGCGATAAAATGACCAGATAACGCAAGTTAACTAACTCACTTGAACGATTTCAGAAGAATTGGGGAAATTGAATTCACTTTCCTATCAATATTTTAAAATTTCCTTTTATGACGCTAGTAGAATAGATCTAGAAAATATTTTGTGTCATTCTGAACAGAAGTATACGTATTGTAATAGTATCCAATGCAACATTTATTTCCATTTCCTTTAAGCAACATTGCAATACCTGAACAATGTTTTTTTTCCCTCTTTTACAACGAGTATGTAAAAGAGGAAAAAATAATGTAATCGAAGAAAAGAAAAAACGAAAAAACACTGCACTTGAGATTTCGACGAATAACCACGCTTTCAATTTCCTTGTGTTCAAAAACAAATTTTTCGCATTTTATCCATCCCTGAACATGACAACCCATGAACGCTTTGTGGTAGACGGATAGATGAAATTTGGTATATGAACTATAGATCAGATTTGACCACTTTTTCAAATTTTGAACCAAATACATTCAGAGAAAGGGTGAATGCCCGATTATTCTAGTATAAGTGAACTCGATAACTACATAAAAATAGCTGAACAGTTACAATTTGACTCAGAAAATTGGAACCAAATCTATCAAAGGGGTAAATCATTTATGGGTTCTAATTACTCATTAGACTTTAACTTATAAATGGGATTAGGCATGTGATCCGAAGAACGTAAAATGATATTCTATATCGAATTTTAGTTTCAATTACTTGAAAAAAGATGCCAATAATCTATAATTTGTTTTCAAGTAATTATATTTTTACCGCTTACCAGTAAGTAAAATTTTGACTGCAATGTTTTAATTAATCTTTATATATCAGACTTCTGTGATTCTAACAAATCCCGCTAATGAA
Organism: Argiope trifasciata; assembly: GCA_026543055.1. Classification (NCBI taxonomy): domain Eukaryota; kingdom Metazoa; phylum Arthropoda; class Arachnida; order Araneae; family Araneidae; genus Argiope; species Argiope trifasciata. Next base: position 5,775,703 of record JAPMOQ010058975.1, read on the forward strand.
TGTTTTACCATGTCTCCGTGTCTCTCACAATACTTAAAAAACTTTAAGTTTGATCGAAAAAATTTATACGCTAGTTTTCTACACAGAATTGGAAGATTTCTGCCAAATTTTAAATGAAATCCAATCACTCGTCTTTTTTCCTGTTCGAATGCATATGAACATGGTAACTTCAAAATCAAAACAATACATAAATAAATTTAAGTATATATATTTTTAAAAACTAAAGTGAATACCAGTATGGAATTTTGAGCTAAATCCGTTGAACGTTTGATTGTATATATGTATGCACATTCACGTGCTTGAAAATTTCCTAAGTAGAGAAGATAAATAAATCTTGCTGCGTAATTTTCTAGCAAGTAAGCAGTTTTTAAAATATTTTGTTTTTAATTTGTTAAAAAAAGTGTTCAAAATGCTCACTCATTTTTCTTCACTACTTTGCTAAGTACAAAAATGTAATATTCAGGATTTTGAAAATAAAAATATGAGCACATCTGGGACTGACGGTCTTGCCAAAAGTCCATAATTTTTGTACAAAGGGTGAAAGAAACATATGGGAACACTACTCTCATTGGCTTTATTTAGTCTTTAAAATACAGTATGATTAGTTTAAAAACGAAAAATAAGAAAGAATGCTTAATCATTTAAAAAATTGAGTATAACGTTTTAAGATAAAAAATAATGTGAAACATATATTGTAAATTTTGTACATGCATTGTTTTGCAAACATTTAAAACCATTCCAACCAATGTAATGTTCACCAATATATGCACTGTTTGATAATTAGCGTCACTTGCAAGTTAAATATATTCTGCTGAGAGAACAAAAATATTAATGGTACCCTATAGAATTATACAATTATAAATCTGATGCATTTAAAATAACTCATACACATTACGCTAAGTTTCAATAATTAATAATCGATTCGTTGTACACTTTATTTAAAAAGAAAGTTGGCTTTTTATATTATCGAAATGCGATCCTTTGCCCTTAACCTCATATTGAAGAATCCGATTTATAAGCATTTTAGTTGACACTCATAATGTATTGTTCAATTATTCAATGTGGAAATACTACAATTCATGCTAACATCATTTACAATCTCATCGAGTAAAACTAATTTTGATATTTCTTGTGTATTTATTATTTGCTGCAGATAGAGATACAAAACTTAACATAAAGTAACTCCTTCATTATGCTTATTGTTAGTCCATTTGCGAAGTTACTTATGTCAGGTGACATTGGCATCATATAAGTTAACCCATTAAACACCAAAACTCAAAATCATTACTTGTTTTCGATGCAAACAATACAAGTTATTTTTTTGACCACTTCTAATAGTAATTTAATGTAAAAATAAGGATATTGCACTTATTATTAAAAATATAAGGTGTTGCGTTGGCGTAACATCAACGGAAAAGAAGTGAGAATGTTGATCGTTATCACCGATTACTACGTCGCATTTTCTTCACCTTTTAAAAACTAGAAATTTTTCTGAACTTATTAAAGAGCGTAAAATAGTCAAATGGCTTGTTTGAAAATTTTAATTCATTAAAAACTAAAATAAATTTAGTTGACAAGCTTATTATGTAAGAATAAGGTGATATAAATTTCAAGTATGATATGCTTCACTACGATTGTGGTGTACAGCAACTTCACAAACATTGCAGTGATTAATAGTTTGGCTCTGGCAATACTTGCAACGTAGTCTTCGACTGACTGTAGACTTAACAGTAAAATGTCCTTCGAATATTGTTTTTGTAAGGCTGAATTTGTTTCGACGTTCTGTAGCTGATCTTTTCTTATTTATCTCCCTATCCAAGGGATGATGAAACACAAACTCTCGTCTAAAATCCAACAGTGACTTTTTACATCCTTCTTCAGAAAATCTTAATATTTTCAAAGCATTTGTTAGTACAGCATCAATGGAATTTGCAAATAATCATTTTTTCTGATGAGCGTATATATTGGTCAGTTCTACAAAAAGTGACCAAACATCAAATAAAAAAATAAGAATTAAATAAGAATAAAAAAGATTGAAAATATCTGCACTAGTTTCATCTACTATGTTTTGTTTGATAAGATCAATTGAAGCTTTTTTTTTTAAAAAAATTTAGTTGAGGCCTATCAGTGGCTTCCTTTTTTTGTCAATCGTAATTCTTTCTTTTTCCGTTTGTTTTATTCACTAGAACTTTTGGGAACTTCTTCTTTACATGAATTTCAACTGCAGTATCTCTAGGTAAAACTTCATTATCGTTATTTAAAACATTGTCATTACTTTCTTCATCTGCTGTTTCTGAAGGTACGACAACAATATCGGTCTCATTTGCATCTTCGTCATCGAATTTTTGTTCGAAATTTTTTCCAAAGCTTCTTCTAACGTAAGATATCTTATTCTACTCATTTTAAACCACAGACGATAAAAAAGCTTCTACAAATAAGACGCAAGTACTGAAATGAAATCTTTCAAGTATTATAACAGTCTACACCTCTTTCCGTTGACATTGCGAGAAAGCAGCACCTGTTTTTACTTTCCCCTTCTCCCCCGCATAAACACCTGCTTTGGGGAATTTACTGACAAAGAGTGACCTGGGCTAATGCATTTTTCAACCAAACCCCAATTTTTCATTTTTATTTTATCTAAGAAAAGATGAATTTGGAAATCTGAACCAAAAAATGCTTAAAGTAAAACATTGGTTATTAGGTGTAAAATAATTTATATAAGTCAATTTTTTCGCTGATTTGTTTACTATTCTTTAAAATAAAACTGTAATTTATTCAAAAATGTGTTTAATATTTATTTTTTGTATTTATTTATATTGACCGTTGCGTCAACGCGGTTCATGGGTTAACTCAAATTATAACTAACCAATACATAACAGACTGTCTTGCAATCTAATTGAAAAGGTGAAGAATGATAAGGGATTCCATATAGGAATGTCATACCATTGTGGTGATATCTTAATAAGCTAGTAACACATTTGGTGATCACTTTTGACATTGATGACTAAACGTTGGTGATCACTTTTGTATACGGAATGTGTTACTCGGCTGCAAATCGGAAGGTCGTGAGTTCGATAATTGGCGGAATTCAATGTCCACATTTGGCATCGACACCACAATGCAACCTATCACATTGTTGACCTCGGACAATGAATACTCACTTCGCTCACCATAAAGCTCGCCATACAGAAAGACCCTCTTTGCTTGTCATAAAGCTTGGTACTATAAAATCCTCTCTACAGACTCACTGGTAGGGGAGTATTGTGGTGATAATAAACCAGTAACAGCCACTAAACATCAGTGATCACTTTTGTATAGGGGATATGTTTCTCGGCTGCAAATCGGAAGGTCGCGAGTTTGATCTCTGGTGGAATTCGATATCCACATTTGGCGCGACACCCCAATATAACCCGACACACTATAGTTTTTATTTAATATAGACGAGATTTTAGGTCTGAATAGTAGTATTAGAAAGAGTGGCAAATATAATAGTATATTGCAAAAAGTTAATTAATTAAAGTTGGATTTTCAACCAGTTTCGAGATTTCATTTATTTGACCAAAACTCTTAATATATGAAATCAAAATTAATGATATAAATTTCCAGATTTATTTTACAAAATAAATAAATTTTTCTTACAGATTATATTTACTAATAAATTCATTGAGAAAATTCCTTTGTACAATTATAAATTCACTTCCATTTTCAGCATATATTTTTAATTAAACTCATACATCAACTAAATGTTCAAATATATTAATAATATTATAAATTATCTTTCAGATGAGATGACATCATGAACGAAAAATATTTTTTTTTATTTCCTAATTTTCCAAAAGTAAAATTACATTGACATTCTCCTCTTTCTAACATTAGCTAAGACTATAAACTTCTTATTATTCCTATTTTAAACAGAAAGTTATGTCTTATATCACACCATTCTTTCTTCAGTTAATCTGGAATCAAATTAATTTTTCTTGAAATAGATGTAATTCCACAGAACATTCATTAATATGCAATTTAATAAGATATGTTCATTCAAAGTGGTTGAATGAATTGAAAATCAGTACTGTCTTTTACTTACTAATTTTTTTTAAAAAAAGGAATAAACTGATTGATTCTAGACAGCAGAATGCAATATCTCTCAGTAATGGTGGTGATTTTATGAATGGGGAAAAGCAAAGATAAAATTCTTCTCCTATAGATTAGCATGAATTGTAAACACAGAAAATGTTCATTTAAATGTCATTTAAGGAAATTGCTCCGGAAAAGTTTCGTGCTTAATTAAATAGTTTCACTCTATTCTGGAGAGAAGTCGCAAAGATAGATTTTGTCAGAATCAGGATAACCAACAGCTTGCGCTTTCATGTTGAAAATCAATCTTTTACCTCTGAGAATTTGATGAAGCAAAAGAGATACTCTCGTGATTTGCGTGCAACACTGCTGTCTTTCTTGGATAGTTAAGCAAAACTTGAATAAATTATGTTTTGATGAACTAAACCAATCATTTGATTTTAAAAGGCAAAACATTTAGCTTAAAACGACTTTTCCCGAAACTAAAAATTAATTAATACATTTGAAATAGCTAGAGCTATAATGGAATTAATTTATGTTCACATGATACACATAAATTCGTAACACTCGCGCTAATTCAGCATCCATCGTGCTCCTGAAATATGTTGTTCCTAATTCTAAGAACAATTGTTTTACTATTTTATATAATTATTTCTTTTTCCGCTTTGCATTTTCATTCGTAATCCAATTCAGTTTCTTAAATTAAAATTTTTGAAAGATTATTTATTAATTCTTTAATCATGTCTTATTTATTTAATACATGTAAGGAACGATATGAATATGTTAATTATTGAGTTCATTAGCGTTAATGCCACAAGCTGAATTACAGTTGTTTAAGGTAGTTAGTATTTATAAAATTACAAGCTAGTTTTGCTAAATGTTGCTTATTCTTCATCTTTGATAGTAATTTATTTACATTAAGTTTATTTTTTAATCATTATTAATTTATAATTGAAACAACTATATTGGGAAAGTCTTATAGCTGTACGGAATTATTATTTAGATTTATATATGATAGGATTTATAATCTTTAAAAAATTATTTACCTTCTAAATAAAAATGAAAGAATATATGTACTATCGCATACACTAAAGATATATATTTGTATTCTAAAATAAAATGCTTAAAATGACACCATTTAACAGTCATTTGAATATTTTCTATAAAAATTAAGGCTAAAAAATAATTATTCATTCCAGTAGTAATGTTCACCCCTATGAATTGAGAAATCCTGATGTAGACTTAAAAACAAGAGTTAGATTTTGTTTAACAGAAACTTACGTATTCTTTCATTTGGCAGTATTTATATGTACTATTATAGATATGCTTGTGTGTCAAGTGGAGTAACGCACTAAGAAAAATGGGCTTGGGCGTCATGTGGAGTTACATTTACCAAGTATGAATTTATACATACTAAGTACATTTGCTTCTATTTCAATATTATTTGCAAGATATTTTGTATGTTAGGTAAGTGAAAAAAGATCAACCTCTTTAAAAAATTAACCTGCATTCAACAGCAGCCATTCCATTTCTAATGTCCTACATCCTTATAAGGAGTACCTTAGTAATAATAACATTCACTTTAACAATCAAACGACTTTTAGAAGCAATATACTGTTCTAAATCCACCATTTCACAGGATACAATTATGCTCTCTACTGTCCCATCTAGAGCATTTAAGGAAACACAAAAGACATACAACGTTTGTGACTTAATTCTCTCGTAGAAGACGAAGGGCAGAGATAATTGTTACAAAGAGAGTGCCCGACAAATGTTAACTTATTGACAGTTTTTCGTCTTTGTGACATTAACATTAAGTCTACCATGAGCTGGCATATACTTATTTCTACCAAAGTGGTCAAAATGACCCCTTTCGGTAGTTAATTAGAAAAAATATAAATTGACCTATATATTATAAAATTATAACTTTAAAAAAACTTCTATATTTTCAATATATTAGTTGAGGTGTGATGTAATGAAAATACAGTTCCTCTATGTTTTTTTTTCTAATCTAGGTCTTAAAGAACATTGATTCTTTGACCATCATATTTCTACCAAAACATTTGACTCACACGTTATCTTGCTAACAACCTATTATAGCTTCTATTTGACTAACTTTCGGCTTTGTATACGCTTGTTAACCTTATACGCTTGTTAACCGACAATTCTTGCTATGTTTTTATTAAAACATTAAACTAACGAGGAATATTTATAACAAATTAGCTGTTTTAAAAAATGAAAGTACAAGGAACCTTATAGATTAAGATTATGGTTTTTTTTTCAATATTGGAAATTCTTGCTACTTACTTAAGTACTGTTTTTTAAGGAAATCCTCTTGAATAAGTAACAAAAGTAATTTCATATTTCCTTTAAAATGAACTCTTTTAGTCACTTTTGCGAATTATTCCCTTATCGTTATGAACTTTTTTATGCAACTGTATTAAAATATAATTGCGTCAAATTTTCTTAAAAAACTTTTTGAAACGAAATATTTTAGTTTTAAATTTAAAAGATTTAAAAAAAATATCGATAGCTTCAAAATACGCATTAATAAAAATTTGAAAATATATAATAATAAAAAAATAAATATTCCACCGTTAGTTTTTCAAAATATTCCAGATTTTATTTTAAATTGGGTTTTTTCCTTACTACACAACATAAACTCATTTGGAGCATGATTATTTTTAATTTTGTTATTCCAAATAAATGCAACATTTCTAGAAATACTGAATTTACATAAAAATCTTATGTTTTTCGTAAATAAAATTGACTTTCAGTTATCTAAAAAATCTCGAAATAAAAAATACATACCCTATTGTCTTTAATGATTAACCAAAATATTTATTATCGATTTCATTTAATTTCTTCAAAAATAAGACATCTTTAACATTTCAGAAATAATTAGATTTAATTCAGATATCCTTTTGAAAAAGTAATTAAAATTTTCTTTTTTCTAGGATCTTCAAATATTCACGTTATTAAACGATACACTTTATAACACTATTTTAGTTCATTATAAAAGTAAATATAATTTCTTATTTTTACTCTTTTTGTTTATTTCAAAATTCATTGCATTCTTAAGATAAAAATTACAGAATAAGCTTAACTAACTAGTAATAACTTTTATTTTATTTCAAGCAAAATATTACAGACAAAAACACGAATTTCTGGAAAATTTCACACCAGCGAAATATGTTGTGAATTTTTAATGACTTACGTCCGATTAGAGTTTTATCAAACAAAAGTATTAAGTAAAGATTTGGCGCCGTTTTTTTGATGTAGTGTTTATTTGTTTTCATTTTGTTTTAAGGGAGAACGTAATTTATTATATAAAACTAATTAGGCATTTTCTACAAAATATTTTGAATAATCGCAACATAGGAGAAATGGGTACAGAAATTTATCTGTTTGCTTAAACATTTTCAACTCCATTATTCTGCATTGAATAGGAACCGCCTTCATTTCCTGTAAAAACTCCTATGTAAAATAATTACTTATTTCGTTATCCTTATTTCATTTCAATTTTTCTACACAATTATAAGAAGAAAAAAATCTGGGTTTAGAATGTATAGCTTGATAACTCTATCTCGAGAGATTTTCCGAATGAGAATCTGTCCTATGATTTATTTTCAACGCATATTTATGTGCCAGATAAGATAGTTTGTTGAACTGGGAGCAGAACATAAACAATTCCAATCAGAGAAGCAAAAGTTTTTAAGTTAATGGCATGCTGTTTGGAGGCACCTCTTAGTGTTTTTACTAAAAAAATAACAAATAGTTGCATTTAATTTTACAACTTTCTAGATAACAACCATTCATAACAATTATTTCAATGGATTTCTCAAAAATGTATTTAAATAAAAAATGTTTTTCTTATGCTAAATCACTTTATACTCTATTGTGTTTTATATTCATACCATTTTGGCTCTGTACTTTTCCTTAATTTTTTTTATTAAAATACTCTTATGAACTTTATAAGCAAAGAATAATAAAATACTATGTTATTAGAAGTAATTGTCTAGTATTTTTATTTGAAATAATAAATTACTATATTATAACTTTTTGAAGAATGAGAGACTCTCCTATAAAGCACTTAGATCAATTTTATCAGATAAACGAACTATTCTCAAGAGAAATGAGTATCTGATACCTTTGAGTATGATCGAATCAGCAGGGGTCTGTTTTTAGATGCCATGGACGACGAAATGATACAGCAACTGCTTATAGGAATGTGGAAAAATCCAATGCTTAAAAAAAAAAGAATATATTTTGTTTTTATTCTAACCAAAGTTTTTCTAATTCATTGATTAAAGCCTTTATCAGGAAACTAATGTTCTTTCATAAACATTTGAATTTGAAACAATTATACAAGAGAATTCCAAAGTCACTTAGGTAGTTATGACATTTAAAATGGTTCCAATTTTTTTTATTTAATGTTTATTTGTTTTTTAACTTAAGAATGTTCCGAATATATCATATAAATCAAATTTTAAATCCACCTCAGTACATCCAGCATATCTTTAAACTATTTTTGAACCAGCATTTTTTCCATAACCTGAATGTATGAATAATTCAATTAATAAAACCGATAAAAATATTTCAGACCAGAAGTTTTTCTGCTCTTCTATTTGATTATTTTACTGAATTTTGTTTTTCCTGAATGCCCTAATCTAGTATGTTTAGAGATGATTGACTTAGAACATCCCAAAACTTTATTATGCGTGCCAGAAGAATCCAAAAAGAAAACTGAATACATAATCACTTTGAATAAAGAGGTAGACACATCTGTCTTCAAGGATTCTAAAAGTGATTGCAAAGCACGTTACTTTTGGAACTACCCTCTAACACGCAAAAGCAGCAGTTTGTGGCCAAATTGGAACTTAATGGAGTTAAGCTTCTTGAGGATTTTATTTATCGTCTTTAGACATCAAGAGGTAACATGTTTAAGACCACTATCATCATATTGACTTCCATATTTTTATTCTCTATGATAAAAGTAAAATTGTTATAAAACATGAAAAATCACGATTTTTCTCACGCACAATGAATCTTGAAAAAGGTTACATTGTATTTCAGGTTCACAATTTAATAGAACAAAGAAGAAACGTATACTTGTTTTTAGTAGTCTGAGAAGATTCTAAATTGGATAAGTGAAATATTTGTCAGAAGTCATCGAATTTTCACGAGCTTACAGTTATAAAGAATTTTTTTAGTATTTAACGAAAAGTTAAAATGTTTATCTATTGTTAAATAGAGGAAAGACCTTTACACGTTTTGTTTTGTATGACTAAGAAAATCAAATTAAGTATGTATATTGAAAATAATAATCCTTCATACTGATATATTTAAATACTTTTTGAAAGAGAAATACTATTTCGCGATGGGCTGTATATTTCAGTAGACGGTATAGATAACATACTCTATCAAAATTTCCTTTCTGTACCAGCATTCAGACATGCGATGACCGAGTGTTGAACTGTTTTTGTTATGGCGTCTAAGAAAGAAGATCCTCTAATATTGTGTAATGATAAATTTATTGCAGTCCTTATTTTCACAAAATGGAATACGTATAGAGTGATACAAGTTAAAAAACATTGATAAGGCCGTTAATAGAATAAGACATTATATTTGTAAAAAACTGAATGAGAAACATTACAATATTTTCCTTTGGAACATCTTAAAATAAAAACAATATCAGTCAAATCAAATGCTGAAAATTTCCTATTATATGAATATATCTATTTAAGGTGCTTTATTTTAAATTTATGTTATGAAATAATGATATTTATATTTTTATTTAGAAAAAACACTATTAAAATTCTGTTAATATCAAAGGCCTTATTCGGAAATCAACTATTGCATAAAATAAAAATGCATGTACCTAAACTTTTTCTGTGAGTTGCTGGTAGTTTGAATAAAATAAATTTGATGAGAAGCTGAAAGTTTAATCAAATTAATCAATGCTTGAAAGTTATTTATATTTAATGTAAAAGATGATGCCATACGGTTTAAAAGAATAATGTACAATTTTATATTAAAATATAGCTAAAATCTCAATTTTAATAAATATTTTATATAGAATTAAATTCAACTAATTAATTTATATTCTAATTCAATAAGTAATAAATTTTTTTTTTATTTCGTACCTCTTAAGAAGTGTTTGTTTTTTCAGTCAAGATAGTTGATTGGTTAATTTTCTTTTTTTAAACCAAATTTCTTTATGCAATTTATCATTTTAATTTACATCTATTTTAAAAACGCAGAATAATCAGAATTTGTGTTTAGTATGAAATCGATTTAACTGAAATTTCCTCAGTTTCAGGAGAAAATTTTCTACCCTAGAGAATAAAAAAAAAACAATTTTTATTTCCGTTTTCATCTGAATTTAATAATTATTAGTGAATTTAGTCTAACATGATTCTATCTTAAGTAAGTATTGAGGAGCAAACTGTAATACCATTAAAAAAATTGGTATAAAACACACACTCATATATATGACGATTTAATATATCGTTTTTGTTATTTAAATATCAAAATCCTAATTATTTGATTTTTATCATTTTGCTAAAAATCAAAAAAGTTTCTAAAATAATAATGATAATTATTGCTTATAAAATTATAATTTTTCTTTGAATAAAATCAAATGTGTATATGATTCGTTACAAAGCAAGCGAATCATTTTTTACTATCAAGTGACATGTCTAGGGAAGATAAAATTCTTGTAGAAACGTAAACAAATATTGATTGTTTATTACTTGGAACAGGAATTTTTCTATCAATTTATTGAAAGAAAAAATCCATATTCAAGAGTCCTTTAAGAAATTTGCAAAAACTCACTACTTTATAACACAACATTTGAGTTGCTGAGCTGGTTTTATAAGTGTAATTTTTACAGCGAAAGGTCTTAATAATTTTTTTAACCATAAAATGTTGGATTTTTCTTAATTCCATAACAAAAAATGTAACAACAGTGATTGTTTAATGCTAAAAATTATACAGTAGCTGCCTCCAAAATATTATGCATTTCTAGGTGATATATTGACATGGATGGAGATATTCATAGCATTATGAAGGTATGAAGAATCTGAATTTGATGCATGATATTCATGATACTGATACATGAAAGAATTCGATATTGATGAATTCGCAGCAAAAAAGAGTTAGAAATTGATACAAGAAAATGTAGAAGAAAAAGAAAATTAAATGTGTATGTTTATTTAAAGAAAGTCAATGTGAATACATCAGAAGTATTCACGAACTTCTTTTGAAATTCAGAAAGTTCAGAAGAAAAAGATTTGAAAGCGACTTTGGTTTCCTTGGCAACGTAAAAATCATTCTTTCATCTTCCAAACGTCTTTCGGTGTCGTTTTCGTTAAAATGCTATTACGCTAACAGTGCGTTTGTTTAGAAATGTTAAAAGAAATGCATATTTGGTCTTATAAACTTTAAAAAAAAATTCTTCTTTTTCTTGTGGACTAATTTATGGCTGTTTGCACAACTAAATATCGGTAACAGTTGGAATTTTCTTAAACCATTAATTGGTTAAAGTCTCTTAATGTTTTCATCTGTTTTATTTAGATTTAGAAAGGATAAAATTCTAGTGTTAATATGAAACTTTAAAAAAAAAATTAAATAGATATTCTAAAAGTTTTTAACTTTTAAAAATTTTTATGACTTTTCTTTCGTTTTAAAATTTAAAACAATGTTTTTTCAATGAAAAGAAAATTCTACTTGCCTTTTTTTAGTTCACTTTTGATTTAATCAACACATCACCAATAACTCAAAAAAGAATCTTAGAAAAGATTAAACTTTTATTAATTTCTTGTGGAAATTACTGTATCATTTTGGAGAAATGATATCTTCCTTTTTATGATTAAACAGTAAAATATATGAAATAGAAATATTTTAATTCAAGCTAATATAATTTCGCCATTCTATTTTAATTTATCTTTTATTTTTAATTGAATTTTATATTAACATTGCTTACTTTCTACTATTCCTAATAAAAAAATTTTTAATAACATATGAGTTGTAATAGAGTTTGGATTCTATCAGAAAGTATTAAATGCATCAGTTTGGCATCGTTTACATTATTAATCTATCATCAAATCGTCTTCGAATTCACTTAGTGAAAAACTGTTTTTTAAAAACTAGTAGGTGTTACATTTTTAACTGTGGTATTTCGATATAATCACAGTGAAAAAAATATTTTAAAAAGTAGAAAGGAAATTGATGGTATTTATTTCGATTTTTTTTTTCTACAAATGTGTTCCTCATATAAAAATAAATGTCTCACACATTCTGCTAGGCAATAAATGTCATTCAATGTTACTTCCTTCTCTTTAAAAGTGTTTTACTTATGAATCTCAATTTTAATCAAATAATATTTTATATAGAGTAAACTTTTAATGTTGAATTTTTATTTTGCAAAACACTTCAATATCAACAAGAAATTAAAACTTAAATCTATCTCTTAGAAATTATTTCATTTTTTGATTTTTTGAAGTGCAGCTAATTTTCTTATAGTATGCATTTCCATAATATAATTTATGAAAAGAAAATAATTACTGCAAAATTCCTACAGTAAGGTAAGATAACAGCAAAATTTTCAAACTAACCATTCCTATACAACACGTTGTTCAAAAGAAACAATCTAAGTACTACATGACACTCTGACATTCCTTTTAAACCACAGTGCAATCTAACCGTATCGTACTAGAATTGAATATGTTACTATTTACGACTGATAAATTGTACGCTACAATTCTAAACATGTACAATAAAGACAAAAAGACAAACAAAAAGCTTCGTAATATTCCAAAAAACGAAGTGAACTGAGCTAAATTTAATATCTTGGCCTTAGAAACTCCAAGATCCATAAAATCCTAGAAAGTGGAAATGGCGAGAATCTAAATAAAAATTTGGCAAGGTACATTATTGGCATACGTAATGTATTGCACTCCACGCTACTGTTCAGCTATCATAGACGAATACATCGCGGGGTGCATTTATTAAGGTGACAACAAAGCCTGGAGTCTCCAGGGAGTAGAACATTATTAAAACACAAAGAAACACGTGCCAGAAATGCGAACGCGTCTCTCTCTTCCCCTGCTTCTTCACCCAGATGCTTAAGAACTCTTCAGCCTTCTAGAAATGGTAAGAGAGCAGTGTGTAAATTTAATATATATTTGGAATTGGGAGTGGGGCATGAATGAATTGTGAATGGGAACTTCACTTGGGGAAAGTAGAACAATGTAGTATGTAAGGAGGATAAAAGAAACTTTTATGTATTAGTTCAGCAATCTTCAGAATGAAAGCGAGCAAAAAAAACATCTGCAATCATGGACATGAAGTATTTTTTTATGATCTTGAAGTAAGTCGCTTGTAAAAATTGGGACCGGTAATACATAAATCTAATTATGAGGAAAACTAATAATATTTTTATTTCGTTTGTTTAATGAATAGCTCCAAAAACAGATGGTGAGGTGCATTAATATAACTCATCAGAAATATTGCGAAATGAATGAAGAAATAGCTGAATTCTCAAACCAATTTGTTGAACAAATTCTGTGGAGTAAGTATATATTTATTCTGATTAAATGTTATATAAATATCACATGTATAACATGTAACATATGTCTGACATTTTAATGGCTGTACGTTTCTTGTTTTGGTTTATTTCAGGGTAAGAAATGAAATGAATTATTATAGGTAACCTTAATAACAAACGACAATAATATAAATTATAAAATCACTTCCAAAAGTTGTATAGTATTTTATAGGTTATTTTATTGTTCTCTTGGAATTAAGCTAATCTCAAGCTAAATAATGGATACTTTTATATAATTTTGATCAGATTGAGTTGAAGACATACTAGAATACGAAGTAAAAACTCTTTTGGAATTTTGTTGTGAAATAGATTTTCGAAATACTTTGTTAGTGGCGACACCCACCTATCGAGTGGACATTTTTGTTGATTATTTACATTCTGGATCTGTGTTTAAAGTACTTGTGTTCACAATTGAGCTGCCGTTAGGACTTGTGTGCATGAACTATTTGCAGAACTTTCACATTGTCCTACAGTTCCAACTTTTTTTATTGTGGAGACTCTTATTTTGTGATCTCTGTGTCAATTTTAAATTCCACTTTATGAAAATTGATCATAAATGTATTATATATTAGGAGCCAACAAGACGATATGGAAACGTTTATATTCTCTTTATGGATCTAATTAGAAGAAATTCTTGATTTGCTAACTAGGCTTTGTAAAGAAAATGGAATCAGACAACATGATGGACAGGAAAAACTATGCTAATGACAGTTAGGTTTTAACTGATGAGGATGCTTTATTTTACTCTCCAAAAGGAGGGGAAAGATTAATCTCTGATATACCTATTCCAATTAAAAAATTTAAAGGACTAATATATAAAGATTTTAAAAAATAATCGCACTCTGACCTAAACAAAATGATAGAGCAGTCAATGCAGACGGATAGCAAAACATAAATGACCACAAAACGGAAAAAGGAAAATGTAAAACCGAAAACAGCGGAAAAACGCCCTAAAGATAAAATACCGTGCATTTCTTCTAAAGGCAAACAGAAAGAAAGAAATGACGGTGTTTCAAATGCTAAATAGGCAAAAAATGCAGATGCAAGTAAAAATGAAATTACACCAGAGGAATATGAGCAACCCTCCGGACTATTGGGTACATTGGAAAAATTTGAAAATATTCTTTAAAAATATAGGATCGAGGGTAACGCTTCTGAAGAATTGAGAGACATTTCTGAAAGTTTTATTAAATTCTTGAGGAAACAAAATCTATTCAACAGATGTTAATCATGTACCAACATTCGCAAATATGGTTAAAAAGCTAAACAGTGATGGCACAGTGAAAAATAAAAAAAAACTCTATTAAAACCAAGTCTAACTTTTATTAGACTGCTACAAGCCTCCAAGAAACTGCTGGTGGGAGAAGAAAGGAATAAATTACAACAAAAAACTTATAAACCCTAATGAAAAAGTTAATAAAGCAACACCATTGCTAAGACCCAAAGCAAATCTGCCAACACTGGTGGTTAGACCAACTACAGAGACAATAGACTCATCGATTAAACTGAGAAAGACATTGGAAGCGAATATTAGCTCACAGGAGATAGAAATTAAAATTATGGGTCTGAAGGCAGCAATGGGAAATGGAGTTTTGGTTAAGGTAGAAACACCGGAAATGGTCATAAAGTTAAAAGATACAATTAACAGTCACACAAATCTGCAAAATGTATGCAAGTCTACTACTCCACAGATTAGAATGCCTTAAATCATTATATATGATGTTGAAAAGAGTGGGAAACCCAGGGAGGTGGAGGAATTGAATTTTCTCAATCAAATCAAGCGAAGCAATGACATTGCAGGGAATATGCGAGTTCTGTATAGGAAAAAAGGCAGAGGAAGCTCGACTCACTGTGTTATAAGTTTGGACTCAAAGGCTTTCCGAATAATTAAAGATAAAGGATGTGGTTCGAAGGAAAGTTCGAACTACAATGTGGTTTCGAATCGTATCGATTTAGAGAATTTGTAGAACCCCTTCGATATTCTAAATGTCTCAAATCTTGGCATGTTCGATCTAAATGTATGCAAAAAGAAGAAAGCTGCTCCAAGTACTTGGAATTGCATAACTATAAAAACTGCACAAAGCAAAATCCAGAGTGCAGAAATTGCAAAGAGTATCGCAAAAGAACAAAAATTATGATTCGAACAGATCATATTGCAACATCGGAACATTACCCTGTATATATCAGGGAGAGAGATCAGGTGATTAAACAGACAAAATAAAGATAATAAGCTTCTCGTTGTTTTTTGGGTTATTCAACATAATCTATGTCGGGGTAAATATACGACAAAGGAATTCCCTACTTTGTGAACAATATTTCAGATGTTTACTTGTAACAGGAACCATATACAATGACAGAAAAAAATAACAGAATTTCCCCTAGGATGGAGAATAATTTTTCACCCTTACGGGAAGGCGATAATAGCAGTAAGAAACCAAGATATATTGTATTGGTAAGATTTACTAGCGAAAACATAGTAGCAGCCAATTTGTCGTGTTAATTAGTGAAATTACTGTGGTATCGGCATATTTCCCACCAAGGAAGAAATCTGCAGATAACTTGAAAATCAGTTTGAACAGTTAGAGACGTCATCCATATTTCTAGGAGGATATTTCAATATTCGCAGTACTCTGGGGGGGAAATAAAATTTCCAATCATATACCACAAGATGAAGCCGACTCATTTACAAAACTCATTTTTAAGAAACACCTTGTTATTTGGAATGATCTAAACTCAATGCTAACATTTAAATCTGCAAGCGGGTGAAATTAATAGGTGTGGCGATGTTTTTTTAGCAGAAAGATTTAAACTAAGCAAGAAGAAAATTCAAAAAATTAGTTCTCAAGTGGCTGAAAAATATACTAATATAATGGAAACAATACAAAGGATGAAAACTAAAAAAAGATTTAGAAGTATGGGTTAAAAAATTTACAGATTTCATCCAAGAAATCAGCCAAAGATCAAACAGTAAAGGGACAAATCCTCTCAGGGTCCCCTAGTGAGAAGTAGGTTTGGAGAAACAAAGAAAACTGACAAGAGTCTTGAGGCATAGATACCAACGATTCAAGCACACTGAAGAGAGAATGAGCAGAAGGCAAATTTATTTTTAAAAAATGAATCGCTGTACCGAAGAATCATAAAAAAGAAAATTATATAGCGAAATAACGAGAATGAACCTTTTTGAGTTGCCATATAAATTAGCGGCAGATAAAATGAAAAGGAAAACCAATTGCAAGGTGTCAAAAAATATTATGGAACAAAAACTAAAAATACAAAAGAAACTATTGAAACTATTGTGAGATGCCTTTTCAAAACGGAACAGTCCCAACAAGAAAGTAAAAAGCAGAAGAAAATGAGAAAAAGTATTAAGGAATATAAAACAACAGAAAAGAATCTAATATTCACAATATATGAAATAAGAACAACGATTAATAAAATGGCTAAAAAGAAAACACCTTTATTAGATAACATCGCAATGGAGATGCTTGCTAAAATTAACGGAGAGAATCTATTTATCTTTTTAGAGTTATACAACAAGTGCTTAGAATTAGGTGCGTTCCCTAATTCTAAGCACTGGTAAACCCCTAATTCTAGCAAAACCAATTTTAATTCCTAAAACTAATGGAGACTTAAAGGACCCTAAAATCTATAGACCAATTTGTTTGCTAACAACAGCAAGTAAAATCTTGGATAAACTGATAACTAAAGAGTGCAGCACTTATTAAGGACTGCATATGATCACATGTTATAGACTGCATCACGATCACCAGGACTATAGGTATAACCACTCATGTTTAACAACTCAAAATGCACTATGGAGTAAAATAAAAGGTGCAATGAATCAAAAACTTAAAACAACAGTTATATCTTTGGGTGTAGCTGGAGGATTTGATTCAGTATGGAGGTAAAGCATTTTATATTCTTTTATAAAAATGAATTGTCAAAGCAACCTTTTTCAAATGATTAAAGATTACTTAAGGGAAAGAAAATGTATTTACCAAGATGGAGAGAATAATTGGGAATTTATAATGGATAGAGGAGTGCCTCAGGGCTGAATGCAGCAGGTCATTATTCTAGAACTTGGTTATAAATTCTGCATTTAAGATCAATCTTCCAATGAACCGCTTTATACAGGCATATGTCGATGGTATGTTACTAATAATCTCTGGAAGAACAAAAGATGAACTGGAAATTAAAGGAGAATAAATAAATCATAACATAAAAGTTGAAAATAGCAATGTCTAATCGAATGTAGTACTTAGGAGTTACATGGGACAGTAAATAAACATTTACGTCATATTTTTGAAAAGCCAAAAAAAGTGAATGTATTTGTATGTAAACTAGTGACAGTTGGGGATAAATTTTATATAAAAAGGAAATATCATCTAAAATTAATCTACACTGGACCGTTGAGCTATTTTTTCTTTTCTAGCATGGAGCATGGGAGCATAGATCAAATCTAAAGAAAATTAGAGCAGCATTAAATCCAATCCAACTGCGCCCTCTAATCATCATGTCTGGGGCTTCTAGAACCCTTTCTACAGAAACCCTTCAACTGATAACAAGAATTTCGCCAATGGATCTCAGAGCAATGGAAATATTCACCAAATTTCAAATAAGAACTTCTAGCAATAAAGTTGAAATACGAAACAAACGCTTCAACAATACAGATTATGAGATATATCTCGACAATTTCGAACAACGCCTTGCCGAATGGTTTATTCATGGTCCTCAACTTAAAATCCAAAAATGAATGGAATGGAAATTTTTATAGAGGGCTCAGAAGAGGAAAATAAAGGAGGAGCTGCAATAGTAATATTCTACTACAAGAAAGAAATTGATAAAAGTTTTGTGAGATTATATTATGAAAGAGTGGGGGATGGACAGAAGTGATCAATTTTTTTCTGATTCTCTGTCAGGCCACACAGTCATCTCCCAAATGTAATAAGGAAATAGGGACGAAGTGTCAAAATTAACAAGCCGATAGAGTTGAATTGGATTAAGACCCATATTTTGATATATAGTAATGAAAAGATGGATCACTATGCAAAGTTGATGACACAGAAAGAGGGTGTTGATATTATTGTCCCCAAATCAAGTGGTGTCTTAAAGGGGGAATTGAGAGAAGAAATAAAACTGCAATGGTTTGACAGATGGTATATGTCCAAAAAAAGAAGATTAACTTCCGAATTTATTCCTAATTCGGAAATAAAAATATGAAAATACCATCCACTGATAATACAAATAATATCTTTGCATCAGAAATTTTCTGCAAATTTTCTTCCAACTGTCTGAGAGTGTGCAAGTGAGGAAGAAGACATTTATCAACTATCTTGAAAGGTATGTTAGTTTGATCGATCGTTCAATGTAAGGTTGGATAATACTTAGACAACAGTCGACAACAACGAATCCTGTCGATACTACTACGTTTAGTAGTGGCGGGGTGGTCGGCTGTTAACGAGAAGACGGAGAATTATTTTATCGGTTTGCTTAGGAGAATCCACAAAAATTAATTAAAACTCGTTGTGCATTATTATTTTGAATTGAATGTTAACTTGAAGATTTCTATTGCCAATGCTGAAATTAATGATATTCAAACATAAAAACAATACAAATTTGTGCTAAATAATATGGATACAAATGCTAAAATTAATGCTTTTTTTGGAAACTTTGAAGTACTTGTTCTACTGTTTTAAAATAAAATAAAACAGCTTATTTTTTAAAGAAACTATCAAGTTTTGTTATTATTTCTCGAATATTAATAATGTTATGTGAGCATTTTATTGATTTTAAAGTTATTTAAACATTTGCCTGAAAATGTTAGCGTCATTTTAAAGCCAATAGCAGTCGTTTCTACCTGTATCTTATGCAATAATGTTAAATAAAAAAGTAATAAATAGTTTTATTTCAATCTCCCTTATCAGCAAATTAGTTTTAAAAAATGGTCGATGATATAATTTTATTGCGTATGCAAATAGCAAAATTAATTTTAAATTTAAAATAATGTAAACTTTTATTTGGAATAAATTATATGTATAATTTAATTTTCAATAAGGTTTCTGTACATAATCTACATAATATGAAATAAATGTTATTAAAAATCATGAAATCTTTGAATAAACGAAGATACCTTATATATTTTCTATTTATTCTTTTTAATGTACTAAAGAATGCACTTCCTTGAAAATAATATTTGAAAAATTAATCATATAATAAAAATTAAGAAATAATATATCATAGGCTTTGGGTATGTTTAATTTTATTTTTATTACTTCTGTAAGTCTAGCATTAAAACAGCTAAATACTGGATTTGGAAAGGAAGCATTTTGTAGAGTTATTGAAGATATATTTATGCATCCTCTATCTTGATATATTCACGAAACGCTGGAAATTTTCTTCTTCAATATATCATTTTAACAGACAAATCGTTCTTTTTTTTCTACTGTTGGAAATCCGTGTACCGTACTTTTTTTACCTAGCTAAAATTGTATGGATATTTTTGGGTCTCATGGATTTTCATTTTACATTATGGACGAGTTACGTTTTCACTCATAAGTATGCGTGAACTCAAACTTATTCATTCACTTATCGAAATACACAAACTATAATGAGGGGCAATTTTATGACATTTGTCCCTTTCGTAAAGCATAACTAATGAACCCTTTCCCTTAAGACTGGGGTTCAATGCAGAAAATGGAGTATGGTTGGGCGTCTACACGGTTAAAGCCGACATTAATTTTCTTCTACACTTCAAGAGATATCATTGCAAATTCAAAATGTATGTTCTTTTGTAAAATAAGACGGACTTCTTCAGAGGCGAGAAGAAATGGCCGCAAAAGGACACTTAAATCGATTACAAACAATGAATTAACAGAAAATTTTGTAATTTTAATTAAAAATGTATCTGCCAATTCTAAAGAGAGCTCCATGAAACTTATCCATGTGTTTTTATTATGGGATAGGGCATATTTTTATAACTGGCCTTTTTGTTTGATCTTTCTTTATTTTTTGAGCTGCATAACCGATTTAAAAGCTCTATAAACTGTCTCAAATTCACTGCTACTATTACTATTTTGGTACACATTATTTTCTTGGCTATAAGAGATACAATTTTAAATTTTAAGGGCTTAAAAGGACTTTACCAACACCCAGTATGATCTCTTGAAATCAGTTTGTTACTATGATCAAAAGCCGAAATGAGTGTTTCCAACTATCCCTAGTCTATAGGGTAAATAGGAATGTACTGTAGCAATTATGAACGCCGCTGCAACTGATATTAGTTTATTAATAAATAAATTTGGAAAAAAATGTTTAATGAACACACCAGGATACCAATATGCCCACATAAAAATTATAAGTTTATATTTAAATTCATAGGATCATTTTAAATCTGCGAAAATGATAACTTCAGAAATACCGAATCAATCTTCGAAATATATATAAGTGCATATACACACAATGGCAGTGTGAAATTGAATCATGTTATTTCATTTGATTCATTATTTATTGTTGTAATTTATTTTGTAAATCTCGCCTCTTACAAATTTATTAAGTGGCACTTTAATTCTATGAATGTTTTAAATACCCTATATAAAGCACAGAAATTTTGATTTACAGAGGGAACATTTATGAATCTACATAATATGAAAAACAAATTCGTCCAGCCATTTTCGTATGCGTATTTTGGATTAAATTCCATTCAAACGGTAACGAGTTATTATCCAAGAATTTATGAGATTTCTGCGTCTATTAGGGACTAAATCGAAACATTTTAATGCCTTCCAGACAGGATCAAAGGAATAACCCACCTGCTGAAAGCTGAACTAGTAGTATTACTCTAATTTAAGACTAACTACCACTTGATGGATATTAGGATTTGCTTCGATATGCTTTATAATGAATATGTTCTTCAAAGAGCTTAAAATTAAATTCTTAAGTAATCAGTCACAGAGAATTAATTCTTCAACTCTACCTTATTCTTAAAGATACCATTTTGAAACAGAGATTAAATTGATAAGCAGTTTTGAAATAACATTAACCATTACAACAGAACGATTTAATCACCAAAGATAATAATCTACTTAATATGTATAAAGGCACGCCTGGAATAGTTATGGTGATTATCAATATAATCTCGATCATTTTGAAATTGAGACAGTTTTGAACTTAAATAATATTAAAAGTAGTAATCTTATTGTAATAGTAAATCGAGTAGTAAATAGTAATCTTATGAACACTTTTAAATACAACATGTACTTCGCATTTATTAAATCGCATTATAGATTTTCTATCTTTTAAAAGTATTTTTATATGTTTTACCCTTGAATAAATCGAATGACTTTTTAAACAAACTGAGAGCCATGTCAAAAGCATTATATAAGATCAAAAGTTAAATATATCACTATAATGGAAGTTTTGGAAGTCTGTTTAATATTATTAAGGTTTGGTTTCTATCATGAGCAAATAAATATTACTAGATGCATATTTAATATTTATAAGAAAAAATTGTTTAACTGTAAAGGCAATGGATAGAAAAGCATTGGAAAATAGGAAAATGCAAAATATCTAGAGAGAGCAAAATTTGCAGAGTTCATATTACTTAATATGATCCAGATTTAATTTGTAACATCCCGAATCCATTGAGTGAATTCAACATTTAATTTTTTTGTTTCGTATCTACTCTGTTACATTTTCATAATTTTTGTCCGTATTTTTGTGAGTTATCAATTTTGATATTTCTATGCTACATAAATATAAATACTATATTAATGGACAAAAACAAAAACTGAAAATCATAGGTTAGTGAAATAAATGTATTTCACTTGTAAGCTGCGCCAATAAGATAAATCAGTGTAATAAGTAACTTGCAAAAGTACATATCGAAATACAATATGCAGGGAAAACACCATTTTTGCCTATTGTTGAATTGCTACTCTTCCTGAGAGAGTTTTTTGTGTTTTTTTAATTTATTTATATTTTTCCCCTTTCCGTCCTTTGATATTTTTTGCGTGTTTATTGTTCATATATATTGTTGGGCTATGGCTTATTAAATTGAATGCTTAAAGCTGTTTGTCTTACTGAAACTTGCATTTTGCTTTTTCTGAAATTGTCCTGAAATTTATTTGTGTTTTATATTTATAATTGTACATTACAATATTCATTCATCCAGTTTTTGTACTCAAGATATTTTTCATTCTAGCATTTATCATTTCTTTTTATGTTGTATTGATATGTATTTTGTCATTTGTCTGTATCTTTCCCATTAATTGCTGTGTACTTTTCTCTCTTTTTTAAAAAAATAAAGTCCACCTACATCTATACCAAACCGGAAAGTGGCCACATGAGCTCTAGAAACGGAAATGTGTTAAATGTTAAATAAATGTATATCTATATTTCATTTTTTAACCGCTTGCCTGATTATACCGAGTTCACATATAGTGCAGTTAATTATTATCTCTAGAAAACTCGGACGAAGCAGATGTCTGTAAGATTTATTTTCCCTGTTTAGCTCAGACTGGAGCAAATGAAAGGACATATTCAGCTTTGATTGGCATTTTGCCAAGTTTTGTTGGTTTCGTGGCTTTTTTGACGGGACTGGTCACGAGTTTCCCAGATTGTAAGGCATACGCCAGCTTGCGGATTAGTAAAAGATGAAAAAGGGCAGTAGCATTGAAAAAAAGTAAGCTAATGGTAATGTTGCAAGATAGCGAAAGCGATGACTTTTTCAGTTAGAGATTGTGAATATAGTGATTCCTGCTACTGAAAAAAAATTAAAATCTAACGACACAGTCTACTCTGTGCTCCCGTAAAAGAGATTCCATAGGTAAATCAGTAAGAAAAGAGACTGGATAGGGGTGTACGGAATTTCAAGTATCACTTTGTGCAATCAATTGTTTCAAAAACTATCATACAAAGACTAATATTTAACTTTTTTTTCATTCACTCGAGATAATTCGGGATAGTAAATTAATATTAACACTAAATGCTTTTACTCACATAAAAATTCAACTTAAAACCTACATATTTTATCTTGTTTCTTTTTCTTGTGTTTAGTAATAAAAGTAAAATATGTGTTGATTTTTTTGCAATTTTTTTCAAAAAAATATGTAAAGTGAAGCGGTTAATTATTTTCTGTTATTACGATCCTTCTAGTACACGCTTTCTATGAGCATTGCATTTGCACATTCGGCAATAATAATCATGACTTGTGACTTAATACTTTTTAAAGTTTCTGTATTGTCTCCTTACTCCTCATGTCTGGTTTGCTTCAAGCTTTTATTTATAAAAATTAACAGAATAAATTGCATGTTTTTCATTTATTACAAATCTTCTTTTTTAAAAAGTCGTTAACTAATTTGACTGAATATTTTTAAAAGTTGCAAAACCGAAATGACATAATTTAATTCGCGAAAATCATTTATAGTACATTACAATAGAATAACACAAATTGTGTCAAAAATTAGAAAAATGAGAATAGTTTATCGAAATGTTACCCTTCCATTTAAATTTTCATTGAAAGGTAAGTTGATATTTAAATTGATCAACTATATCGATTCAAATCACATACACAGAATTCAAATAAAATATATAAATTTATTTATTGATTTTATTTGAATATCACTTGAAATTTTACATGCTTTACTTTTCAATTGTGTTAAAGAATTTTTGTATAATGATAATCTTATTGTCTTTTCTAGTCTTAAATTATTTATTACCAGTGTATTAGAAATGACTTTAATGGAAAATGAGAGAGGGAAAACAGAACAAATGTAAGAAAACTTCATAGTTTTACATTCAAAACCTTCATGTTGTAAATTAAGATGTTTTTAGAGTTGTTCTTCATAGAAAATAGAAATTGTTCGTACTAGTAATAATTGCTCCTCCAGAAATTGTTTAGAAACAAGTAGGATACCGGTACCCCTGAAAAAATCTGAGGGATGATTTGTACTCCCTCTCATAAGATTCAGTCCCAAAATGCATGAAATATACAATTTTTTACCTTAAGCTTCGTATAAAAATAGAAAGAAAATGTGCCATAATTTTTTCTCTTTTATAAGTTTAGCCAAAAATAGCCATCAGCAATGATCATCTGATAACAATTAACTAACTTAATGACACAATTACATGCACATCTCAAATAGTTTCATCTTAAATAATCTTTCATTTTTTATAACAATATGATTTCTTGTTTAACGATTTTTTCTTTCATATTATTCCTGGGATCTAAATGTTATATGCAAATAATTTGCAATTTCTTTACCATTATTCAAAACAGATGATCAAATAAAAATTAAATACTGCGGAAAACTTTTTAAAATTATTAATTTTAAATTGTGATATTTATTATATTTGAATCTTCTATAATAATCTTTGAAACTACATGGAAATCATATGCTTCCTATTCAAAAGAATTTAGAGTTATATTGAAATTGTAGAAACCGTTAAACAATACTAATACCTCTTTCAGAGTATTATGACCTTGTAATTATATTTTTTCTCTTCTTGGCATTTTAATCCTCATAGACTGCAGATATTGTGGACGTAAAATTACCTTTTTCTATCTAGGAGTCGATGCGATTGTTTTCTAATCAAACACTTAGAGTCTTATTCTTTTTTTGAAGTAATTTACCTGTCATCTAATAAGTCTATCGATAGTGTTACCCTTCTATCCAATGATAATATCCATAAATATTGACTAGCTATATTGAGACAATATTAGATAACGCCAGTAATAGATAAAAGAGTCAGCATCTTATCAATGAATGACTCAGAGGGTAATATAAGGTTTCTTACTCATTTTCTTGAATTCTCTTTTTAAACGATTGTTAGATATTGCTCTTCATGGTGATTTAATGATTTGGATGCAGTTTAAAATCCATAGGTTGTTAAATTGAAAGTATGGTCTAAGAAACTATCAGTAAAGCAAAAGAGCTTAATTAAATATATGAAATATAATGAATTGATATAGCCAGAACGTTTCAAGAAATTTCTATATAATTGATCTTAAGAAGTTGTCATAATTTTTTAATTGGCTATGGTCATTTTTTCAAATCTTCATCATCAATTTGAAAGGACTGGAGCTTTGTATTCTGTTATAATGTGGACTGCAGGTAATATAAAAAATATATTAATACACTGTATTTTACTAAATATCATATCATATTCGAGTAAAATGAATGTTGAAAATTATTTCAAATTAATATATCTAGCTGCAAAAAAAGTTTAAAACAATAAAGCACAATGTAATTTTGCTCGAAGTAAATTTATATCGAAAAAAAATATTCTTATCTTAAAATGAAACTAATATAAATTAACAATTTTCTAAAGAAATTTAGAAGAGATATTAATCTACTTAAAATAATAGACATAATAATATCTTCAAGTGGAAATATTAATAAATAATGCATATTCCTGAGAAGAATTGGAAATGCATTTAATTCGATGAATTTAAAATGACGAATCTGAAATTAAATTATTCTTGAACGTGGTAGGATAATTTTGTGTTTTATTTTACTAGTAATAAGTTTTCATTATTTTTAAAAAATGCCTTAAAGGATATAATTCAAAAGAGCTGTGTAATTGGATGTTACGCAAGTTATTTTATTTTGCAGGTATGAAAAGTTTCGGGTAAAAAACAAATACAAATTATATAATTTTTCTACTTGAATATTTAATAGAAATCCTTTACTAAATGTTTAGAGAGCTACTGTCTTTAAAAAAATTATGAATAGACATTTATTTTAATTTAATTAATGGAATTTGAAATATCTGTTTTGTTAAAAAGTAAATGGAATTTACATATTTTTTAACTGGATATTGCATAACAGACCCTTATGGAATAGTTTATGCTTTGAACAGTTACCAAAAGCCACAAACACTTTTTAGAAATTATTACCACTATTTATGGAAGGCCACTTTACATATGCTTAATTCAAGTTTGCTATTTTTGAATTAGATTTGAAATTTTTGCATCAGCCAATTTAAATAAGATTCGAATTTTAGAAACAAGATTAGTTCATGTATTCATGAATTAAAATTTATGAGACTCTCTTTCAGAATTTCAACTTAGTTTTATAAAAAGATAGATTACAAAAATAAAATAAAGATAAATAACCTTTGAAATGTCTTCTGCAAAACTAACTCACAGTGGTAAAACTCGGTGACCTACAATTATATATTTACAATTTCAGTGTCTATAGTCATGATAAGGAAATTGGACTAACTGTTAAAAATATTTTCAGTGATTCTCAAATACAAATATTGCAAATAGAAACAACTTATTGTGCATGAAATCGTATATACATGCTGTTATATTAAGTGAAGATACCAAAGGATGTATTTTAAGAATTAATTTAAAAAATGACAACTTTATAATTTAATATAAACTTTGTAATAACAATTATATTTAAAAAAATTATAATTTCGGTGGTTTGTAATATCGGATTTTCCGATATTACAGAATTTTTGGTTAATTTTATATTTAATAAATACATTAACTAAAAATTGTAAAATATACATGTTTTATAAATATTTTTAATGTGAACTATTTTTTGCTTTTCAGCATATCCAAATGTAATAAAAATTTATAGCATGGCAAATGTTTTAACTATTTCACACCTTAAGTCATAACACAAAATTAAAAAAAAAAATATTTTTATCAAATTCCAGCGTTAATTATTTTCAAAAATAAACCAGTAAGTTCAAATATATTAATTATTTAGAATATTAAATAAATATGAAGTTTTGTTTTCAGGTTATCTGATAAATGATTTTATTTATATTTTCAGAAGAAGGCCATCATATAACTTAGCCGCAATAGACAGTAGAGAAATTTCACCTTTCCTTGATAAAACTCTTCAAACTCAGCTTTGCAACTCAAATTCTACGTTTTTATTTTAAATGCTTGGATTATTTTCTTTCAGACACGTCCAGCAACCATAACGTAATAGTTTCAGTTCTGATACTTTTACATAGCCTGTGGTTTCTGCGAGATTTTATAGATATGGGTGCTTTGAAACTTAGATCAATTTGAGGAAATTTATTAGGCTTCCAAGGATCTAAATCATGAATAATTTATGGATCGAGAAACTTCTAACCGATAGTAGTATGGTCATAAGGGACTTTATTAAGACCTAGCACTATGTTGGAAAGTTGGCAAGCATGAAAAGAGACGTAAACAAAGCACATTATTGTTCCCACCACAACCGCAATTAGTCGTTTACATTATCACAAAGGAACATGTTTAGTAATTAGGTGGTTATTCAAAACCCTGTTAAGCTCTTGGTTCGCTTCAGGGTTGTTGGCACAAGCATAGAGAGAGGGGTAGAGAGACAAATACGAATTTCTCTATGTCATATAAATTGGAAATTAATACTGTTGATGGGTAAATTTCTAAACTAGATTTTGTATTTTCTGTGTTTTCTGTTAACAAAGTTAAATTGGTGAAGAATTTATTTTTAATAAATATTATGGAGATGTACGAAACTCGTTAAATGTGTTGAAATACGAATTTACTCGCTCCGTACAATTAAGTAGTAAATATTATTGACGAATAAATTTAAAAGCCAGGGTTATGAACTTTTAACAAATTTGCACCAATTGAGCGATTATTCTTAGAGAATCATAAAATATCATTAGAAAAACATTGCTTGTATTAATATAAAATGTGATTCAATAAACGAAATGACTATTTATAATCAAATTAAGTACTCAATTTCGTATCTAAGCCTTTTTCAGAGAGACAAAAATAAATTTCTTTAAAGAATATCAAGGTCGAAAGTCATCTAAGAATTATAACATTAAAAATTATATTGTAGATTATGAATAGGAGACATAGCTAATTTATACTTTTTACATTGAGAATTATTTAAACGTTTTCCGTGGCATTGATGTAGAATTCCAGATAAAAATCGATGTACATGAATTTTTAACATAATCTTTACGGAAAACATACATTTCCATAAGTAATTCAAATCAAATGTGCATACTGAAATGTTTACATGTTAAATCCATATGTATATATAAAAATATGAATTCGTATACTAAAACAGAGTTTTAGAAATCCTTCCTTTACTTTTCCTTAATTATGCATACGAAAAATCAATTTTATCTTTCAAATACACTGTAAATTAATTAGGTAAAACATTATAAAAATAAATAACAATGGATAATATAGTGACAATCATTTACGTCTATGTTAGTTCAAATCATTGTAATTCTTGGTCATGTTCTATAGAAGAATTGTCATTTTCTGTAAAGAGGCTGAATGTATTCCTTCAGAGAAGAAATCCTGATACTACTTCACTTAATTTAATTGAAAGTGGATATTTGTCAAATGGAATAAAACTCGCATCATCCTGACAGAGCAATTGAATGTAACATGAGTAGAAGGCCTTCGAATGGATAATGGGAGTGTAAGCCCTCACTTTCTGGTTTCCATTGGAAGATTAAAGACGCTTTTGATCGTTCATTAACATTATTACACATGGATCTTGCTGACATCACCTCGGATTGAGCAGAACTTCACATTGAGAGTTATAAAAGATTTCTTTAAAAACCATTTAAATTGTATAACTTGAATTAATGTAGAATTTAAAAAGATTCATCTGTTATTACTAATTTGCTAGTTATACTAAATTTATCACTTAAAGTGAAGCATAGCAAACTGAATGTCCTTGAAAATTTTGTAAACATCTTCAATTATTGAAGGGTTTGCTGCAAAAAGGGTATAACTTCATCTTGGGGAAATTTAGAGATTCATGCATTATGTTAGAGTTACATGTGGTTAAAAAACACCTTGTTCTTTTTGCAGCAAACCATTCAATTGTCTTTCTATTAAAAATGAATATAACAGTAATAGATCATGAAAACTTAAAACCTGTTGTTTTTTTCTATTAAATTCCAAGTAAATGTCCGATAAGCAAAATTTTCCAAGTTTATACTTTGTTGAAATATTCAAAAATAACTTTTTTGTAGCTTTTGAAGCATTTGCTGCATTTTGTTTTTTTGATATACTTTTTTTACTTTCTTGTTTTCTTAAGATTACAAAGAAAAATATTATAATCAAAATGTAAAAAATTCGAGCTCGTGTTTATATGAACTTTTTATCTCCACGCTCTAGACCTTTCAGATACCGAAAAACATTTTCTCAGATTAATGTCAGTCACTCTATCTATTTGTCTGTGAATCTGATAAATAAAAATAAGAATGGGAAAAATGTGTGAATGTGATAAATAATATTTGAGATAGAAGTATGAAATTTGGTATATGGTCTGAACACCAAAATTGTAAATTTATTTTAAATTTAGGAAGAAATCCATTAAAAGAATGTTTGTCCATTAAGTTGTCCACTATAATGGAATACGCTAATTAAAAATCATTAAGAGAATATCTATAAAATCTGGTACACAGATTTTATATATAACATTCATATTTGAATTCTGAAATAATTACGTCAAAGGATTGGAGGCTGTAGATCTAATAATTTAAATATACTTCATAATATGTTTTATTTTACATTCCTTTTCAATTTAACCTAGTTTCGCTTTTCATATGTTACACAAAATTTGAGCTCATGCCTCGATAAGTTTCAGATTTTTTCATCTTCAAATTAAACAAATCTGAAATTCATCTAACATATTTTTTTCCCCTTAAAACACCATATTTATTTTATTATGAATGACTAAGATGCAGTTTTTTTAACTCCCCAAAGGAAAAGTTTTCAGAAATAAAAAGATTATCTATTTTTCATTTAAAAATATATTTAAATATTTTTAATATTTTTAAATATTTTAAAGATATTTTTAAATATTTTAAATAACTCCCTGAAGAAATGCCTCAATTCGTTTAATTACAAATAAATAATTTTCTATTATAATATTTGAAACATTGATTAAAATTTTGACTCTGCAATACTTTCCATAAACTCGTTATTGCATAGTGAAAGAGAAACGGACTACTACGTGTGCTAGGTAGTTGATTCTAGGAAATGATAACATTTTAAAAAGTTCCTCAAAAATTGGATTAAGATACTCTGACTAGCTTGAATAAAGCAGAATTGATTTGTTGAAATATCTTGAAAAAAGATTGCAGGACTGCGAGAAGGATTATATTACACTTTTTTACATAAAATGCTTCAAAATGTTACTAAGCTTAAAAAGTTTAAAAATGCTGATTTTATGAAGGCAATAGTATACGCTTAGACTATAACGTATATGAAAATAAGAAGTTTCCTGTATGTTGGTTTGTTTTCGCCATTCTGAAATAATGACGTGAAGCCCAGTTTCTCTCCTTGATGATGGGACGCACTTCCTACGGGAAGGGCTGCACCGTGCTTGTTGATGACCATTAGGAATCAAATACAGTTCACAGCCCCGCCCTCTTGCAGCCTTCTTGCCCCCGGCTTCCAGTTCGTCAAAATTTTTATTATCATGAGGGAATAATGTAAATCTTTTTTAACGCACTGTTAGAATAAAACTGTCTCCCTTGGTAAAGATTGAGTTGAACGATCGACGAATGCAGAGGAAATCTAAGCAATCAGAATTCATTGTATTTACACAAATGGGCTATTCCAATTTCTGAAATTTAGGGCTGATAGCAATCGTCCTGAACTTTGACCCTCGCTCCAAATATAAAATAACATGATCTCCTCTTAATTACTCCATCGTCGTTACTATATTCGTCAGTCCTGAGAATTAAATTATTCTTATATCTGAAAGGACCATATATTTTCTCATTATTTTTTCGGTGCTTATAATAGCATATGAATGCTAAACATACAAAACGAATACAAAGCAAAGCATTGGATTTGAATAAAAATTTTCTTTTAGATTAGGAAGTAATTTTCAATTAATATGCTTTTGGAAACAGGCAGTAAAATAACTTAGTTTCATTGGTGTTATATATAAGAAAACTCAAATTCATTTTATATTTTACTGAAAAACGATAAAGAAATGTACTCAAAATACAGAAAACCTGCTTTTGATTTTTTATTTTATTTATTAATTCAAAAATACGATGTCTCCCAGATAAACTCATAAAATAGAAATTTAAATGGATTTAAAAATATTTTAGAATGTTTTTTTACAATTTTACCGATAATTCTGTATTTCTAGAACTAAATATTTATTTCCAATTCTTTGAGATAAAGGACAATCATACAAATAATTTTCCTCTGCCTTCTATCAAGTAGAAAACCATAAAAATTTTCGAAATAAAATAAAATGATATATACCATAATAATAAACATAAATATACGGCAATATTTGATGATCCTGCATTTTCTGAACTTTCAAAACCTCAAGTTTTTACCAAATTAATATTATTGTAACAAAACAGATAAAAATTATTCTTCCTATCTTGCAAGAATTTACAAAATAATTCTTAAAATGGATAAGTGATTGATTGAAATCAGCGTTTTGAGAATTATTTTTGTTTTATTTATAGATTACGAATTCGATTTATTCAGTGTGTTAAAAGTAATTTCACACGGATTACAGTAAAGTAATCCGTTTTTAAAACCTTATCTTATTCACATATGAAATCGTATTGCACAACAGAATCAAAATAAATACAAGAAGAAAAATCACACTTATTTTCCTGGCTATAAAAGATGGTGATGAAAGTTGTGAATGTTTCCTTGGGGATTGACTTAAGGCTTCTTGAAATAGCTCTTTATGCATACCCTCAGTTGGAAAATAAATCACATAAATTTCTTTAGCATTTGTTGAATGTTTACGTGTTAAAGGATGGCAAATACAAGTTAAATTGCCGAACCAGAAATATTCTTTAAAAATAAACAGAACAAATGCTAAGGTTAATTTTTTTAGCAGAATAATTCAATAATTTTTTAGGAAAAAAATGTGAACATGAGATATACTATATTGAAGGTGAAAGAAATAGTGTTCAAAAAAATAATTAAACACAATTTAAGCATTTGAACTATCTATTGTTTTTCATCATACGGTTTTGTGCATTTATAACTGTATAAATCGTAGAAATCTTTAAATGGGAAGGTTTTTTAACTTATCGTTTGAAACTTAATTCTCTTAAGAAGTTACCTATGTATTAAGTTCACGGTATTAAACTCCTTGAAGACAGAGTTCACTTTTCTATCTAAGTATATGACATATTCTGTAATGAAAATGCGGCTTTGTTTTAATGCAGTTAAGAGTCAATAGGATTCTGCAAGATATTTGAGGCATATTAGTTTGTATCTAATAATATTGTTTATAGATTGTTTGATTTTACTTTCTTTTTTTTTTAAGATTAAGATAGTTTGGTGGCTGAATGACAGCTTATTTCATGAATTTGATGTTAAAAATTAAATTTATGACATTCTGAAATAGTTCATCAAATATTTAATCCAATTTTATAGCTTATCAGTATGAATCATGATAAAATTTAAGGAATATGAATACATTTATATTGAAACGCCGTTTCACTAATATTTTTCTAATAGATATATAAAATATTTTTTAATAATAATGGGTTTATATGTTTTTTTAGAATTCAATGGACAAAAAATATTGATGGTTGCAAATCATTGATATAAAACTTCAGAATGAAATCCCATAGATATCTAGATTTCAATTGTGAATCTTAGACAGCAAATTCGTAACAACATTTTTATGTAATAATAGCAAAATAGGATATTATTTGTATGAAAATAAATATATCTATGGAAAAAAATAGGGGAGATTCAAAGTAGTATTCTAACCAGTAGTTTTAAATCTTTTAATTTCTTTATAGTCTAGTATTTTTTTTTAAACTTAGTTGATCTTTAAACTTAGTGAAAGTTAAATAAATAATATAATTATAATAATTATATAATAAAAAAGGAATAATATTATGACATAAATAATATAAATAAGTCGAAAATATAAATTCTTAAAATAATCATAAGTTTTCATATACATCGGAATAAATAAAATATATATTTATATTTGTATTTGTCGCAAAATGTCATAAAAATTGAATTCGGTGTTTTCCTCATTATTTTTAATGCTACATAATTTATCTTCATCAGTCCCTTTTTTCATTCATTGTCTTAAAAGCTATCTCTCTTATCAATAAAATCTATAGTCTGTATCTATGATAATAAATTTAAAATTCTAAATCTCAAAACACCTGAAGGATTATCTTTCACTTTCCATGTATTATTCCTAAGGATATTAAAATTTTGATAACATAAAAGTAGCTTTTATTTGCTGGAAAGTTATGGAATTTGCTTCTCATAAGCTCTCATGAATAGTTTAAATTTTAAATGATAGTGTAAATCTTACTGAAGGATTATTATTTAATAAACATTGTATATCTGCAACAATTTAAATTAAAATTATATATTTTTTAAAGAAATATTTACTTGCATTTATACTGTCTGCTAATTTTGTACCTTAAATAATTTAAAACTTAAAATATAATATATATTTATAAAACAAAATAAAGATAATTTATTTATAAAATAAAATAAAGAAAATCGATTTTGTAGATCAGTCATGTAGAAAGTCAAAATTTGTAGATCAGTCATGAAAATAATGAAGAAATAGAATTTTTTAAACATTAACCTTTAGACTGCGGCTACCCAAACTCAAAAAAGTTCCTTTGAATACGGCGCTTAGTGTTAGAAACTACAAGATGCTTTCCCCTTCTTTTAAGGGTGGTTATTGAAGATAAGCTCTTCGATTTCAACCACCCGTAGAGTTAATTGGTCATCTGTCCGTTCCGTAGTAAGTGGGTTGCCTTTTTTTGCGGTTTCGTCTCTGCCGAACTCTAGAGTAGGCTTTTAATCGCAGTTTTATTTTTTTCCCACTCAAAATTATTTCATCAATTCTGTAGTAAAAAATATTGCATCAAATATTATGACAGTAAACAAATTGCAAATACGATATATGCTGAATAGTTTAGTACATTGAACAAAAAAATTTCAATTGTACTTAAAATTAAATCCATTTCTCAAGCTTTACTGAAACTGCGAATTAAACTCACATTGCTTGAACACATCATAGTGAATTTTACTTTATTTTTATAATTTTAACTCATCAATTTTAATAAAATGTAACGATTTGTGCATATCATATATGTATAAAGATCCTAATTGTTCATATTTTTTTTAAGTATTCACATATCTTCGGGCATTACACGGATAACAATTCTCTATTGCTCTGCAAATTAAAAATATCTACAAATGTTTTTTATAATAATATATTATTCCCATAGTAATTGAATATAATTTTTATTCCCGACATAATTCACATCGTTTGTAATGTAAATTACTAGTAGCGTTTTTCCATTATATTGCCGATGCTTAAAATTTAAATTGAAAACATTTTTTGCTGAGAATTTCAATTTCTGATTGCAGAGTAGTATTTTTTAAAAAAAATGTGTTCAGTTTTGTAGACATTCAGTAGCTTAATTATATATATAAAAAATTTCTACACAAAATTTAATCAGCAGATTTAAGACAATCAATATAACCAACAATAAAGTAAGACTTGAAATGAATTCGATACATAAGATATGATTCATAAATTAAAAAGTTTATAAATTACATTATTAAGTTATATTTTTTCATATTAAAAGTTTTTAACTTTATTTTTGAAGCTCTTTTTCTGTATAACATTCTCGATTATCAGCATTCATTATTCAATACTAGTATTTTTACTAAAAAATGATTTAGAATATCTTTGAGAAATAGAATTAAATATAGAATTCCTGACTTTTTATTGCAGTTTTGTTTTATTTCAAAGCAAATATTTCCGGAATAATTTGAGATTTCAATTATTTTTCAGTGGACTGAAATAAAGCTATAAGATTTTAATATTTCTTTTCTGTTACTTGAACGCATGGAGAAACTTATTATTTTTTTGATAGATTTTATGAATCTCCTTCAATATTTTAAAACTTTCTAACGTTTACAGAATTATGAAATATTAAATGAATCGTTTTCATAAATAATTACAAATAATGATGAAGCCATGAGTTTAATTAAACATCATAACCAAATATATTGCTAGCAGAAATATATCGAGTTCAAGTATGAAAATTTTAAACTGAAAAAAAAAATGTAGGTATCATTTCGTCTTGGGCACCGATTACCTTCATTAGACCATAGCAAGATACGAAACATCAAATAATTCTTGGTTCAAATATTTATCATTCGATTAGATGGACTCAACTATAAACATATATTAATATAAAGTTGTACATTTTTTGAATAAAATTTTTTAGTTGTGAAGCATTGTTTTATTTAGTGACAAAGGAAGTCTTTTTAACCAATTCTTGTTTGAGATTTTTAAAAAAAATATTTCATTTTTATCAGTTAAAAGAAAGAATTGTTTTATTTCCCAAAACATAATTTTTGCTGTAATTGCAATTAATAATTCATGAAATTTTTGGGATTAAAGTTGCTTTAACTTTCTAAATTTTTTTTTTATCAAAATATATTTTTTGACAAATATTTTTCTCCAAGGAGTGTCTTCAGCTTCTTTATTTCATTTTTATTTTGAAGGAATGGAGTAATGATTTTTAAATGAAGGAACGAAGGAAAAGAACAATGTTTTCAACAAGTACTAGTCAAAAATGAAATTATGCTCTTTCATTCTGTACTCACTCCCCTAGGAAGTTTAAAAAGGAATGTCGCCAAAACACGGTCAAAAGTTTCATTGTCGCCAACAGTGATTACAATGGTGATTCTCGACCATAAGGGGCGCGACACAATACGGAGGGAGTTTTATCAGGCAATTACGGCTCAGCTGGAAAGCTGAAGTGGGGAAAGGAAATCCAAACTAGTTCCTGGTACAGCAGTTGTACCGAGCCGTACGGAA
Source organism: Argiope trifasciata (assembly GCA_026543055.1). Taxonomy (NCBI): domain Eukaryota; kingdom Metazoa; phylum Arthropoda; class Arachnida; order Araneae; family Araneidae; genus Argiope; species Argiope trifasciata. The sequence continues at coordinate 5,812,210 of JAPMOQ010058975.1, forward strand.
AGGTAAAAAAAATCCTGGTACAACTGTTGTACCAGCCGTAAGCTAAAGGTTAATTGCCTGTTTAGAAATAAAAATTACATCATAATTCTCCACAAAGGAGTAAGGAAATTTAAGAAATAAATTTCAGTTAATGATTTCAAAGTTTCGATAAAATATTATAATTTATTTTATCAACCCTATAAATATGGCCCGGATCTCTCTATACGGTAAAATTAAAGTTTCTATGATGCATTTTCATCATTTTTACACTGGCCATAAGTACCCAGCGTTTTTGTGTGAATGATAAGACAGCAAAAAGCGAAATCTTGCGAAAATGCTGGAATGGAAGCTAATCTGAAAAGCAAATTCGACCCTTTCTTCGTTTCTATCAGCTGTCGCAACAGGAGCATCTTGCCGTTTCGATCCAGCCACTTGCGGATGTCCTGAATTTGAATTTTAGCGGTCGATTACTGAGTTTAAAGTTGAGATTTTCAACTCCGAATATGTTGCATTGCTTGCGTTAAAAATTTTCATATTTAAATATTATTAACGTTTCGTGTTATGCGATGATATACAAGAGTTGCATTAAATTTTCAGTATAATTATAAATCATTGCACAAACCATTAATTTTATGTTAGTACAGCTTTAAAATTCAAATACGGTGTGTTATGCTATTTTAATTTCTTTTCTTTTCGTATACTGATGTTTAGATGAGCACTCTTTTAATAAAGATTAACACAATATTTAAATAAGTTTTTTTTAAGATTGTACTGGATGCTATAGCAAATTTGTAGTACTTATGCTTGTCATTTTATGCAATATTTACTTATATTACTAAGAAGTATATATTTAGAAAATAATTTTTTTTAATAAAGTAAGCTTTGATTTTTTTAGTATTATTGAGCTTTTTCGAAATTTATTTTATTGCTCTCTTTTTTTTTCTGCACACAAGGTTCAAAAAATACAGTGGAGAATGTATTCTTATAAAATTGAGACTCAATTATTACTTTTCATTATTATAGCTAACCGAAAATTTTTAATAGTAAAAGTAGTTAATGTTTATCATTTTATGAAAAAATATCTATTCTTTGCTAATTCTTTAGAAATCTGGCTCTTTTTTCAAACAAATGGAAACATTTTAACGAAGAAAAAAAAATCAAAAAGCTAATAAGGCCTCTGGGTTTCATTTTTCTTTCAAAATGTCTTCTATAGAAATAAAAAAAGCAATAAAGGCAATATGGTGATTTTGCAGTGCAACAGAAGCAAAAACATGTGGAAAGAGTTAACATATCGAACCATTTCACTAATTATTTTTTTAAATATCGGTTATGCAAATAATTCTGCTTTTGAGGAAAGGGATTTGGAAATATAAAGAATATTTCAATAACTCCGATTTAAAATTTCGAATATAAAATTTTCAGACATTCCTTGCGTACATTTGTTTTTTGATATACTCTAAATAAATGCAAAATTGTGACCAGTTTAATTTTTCCTTTGAGCATTTCAATTAATTTTTCTTCTGAGTAGTCAAACTGCCAAAGTTACAGACACGATTGCCTGCGCACATATGATGTTTTATCTGGCACAATGTTTTTCTGTAGAGATACTTTTAAAACGAAATATTATTTTTGATATTATATCAACGGGATTAAAGATTAAATTTTAATAATTCACTTGATTTAGATATATGGAAAAGGAAAATAAACAAAATTATTGAACTCAGTTTAGCAGTCGATGGAATTATTTACCAAAAACGAATTTATTATGATTAAAAAGGATTTTAACAGCGAAAAAATATATTAAACAATATTATAATATATGCAGTTATAGAACATTATATCCATTTACGAAAGTTTAAAATATTTTGAAAATCATATTTTTGATGCTTGCTTACAGGCATCCAAAATGATTGAAAGTCTTGATTACAGGCGAAAATTAATTGAAAATTTTGAAAATGCAAGTGCCCTTCAGGCTAGATTAAGATAAAATAATTGGTACAGTTCCGGGAAAATCTGTTAAAAGGCATTTAAGGATAATACTCTCTGAAACCGATACTAATCCTGTTCCAAGTATTGCTAAGTCTATCCCTCAACAATATTGCATAGTTATAATAGTTTATACAAGGGGAAAAAAAAACGCCTTTTCCTAAAATCTCCTTCTGTTCTAAGAAAAGGATTAATTTCTCCTCTTTTACTCCTTGGAAAGAATTAATATCTTTCGTTTAACCCTTTATTTACTGACGGTACTTGAAAGTACCATTTAAATCTAGCTTATATCTTTACTCCATGACTATTTTTTTCTGATGGTATTCTAAAGAACAAGGAGGATGTAACCCAAATAACATGAAGTTAGTATAAGATAAAAGTAGGAATTAAAAATATTTAATTAATAATTAAATTAATTAAGATATTTCTGCTAGATACATTATTTCCTTGGGTTCACTGGGATTATTCTGCTAGGAAACTAAACTACTGGTGCAAAAATGATGCTGAAAAATGGATGGCAACATAATTCGGTAAATAAAGGGTTTATCACTAAAATCAGAGCACATAATTTTTGGAGAAATTGAAGAAAATACGATTATGTCTAGGATGTAGGTACTGTACATCGTATTATATAATAGATATCGCTATTAATTAAAACGCAAATTGGCAAACCGTTTCGTTACCTGTTCATTAGTATTCCTTTAAATGTACGAATACCATAATCAATAGAGAGTTACCTCTAAATTGTATACATTTTTGAAAAAGTCAATAATTTTATTTAGTCAAAACTATACTTAATTTCAATTTTTGAATAATAAGATATAAAGATACCGATTATAAATGGAACAAATCTGCCTACCTTATTAAAACAGTGAAATATTCCTGATGAATTAAATTATACTTACCTCATTTGTTTTTTAACAAACTATTACATTATATTGTTATAACTATTATTTAAAACTACAATTAAAAAATACGCAGTAGCATTAAAGTTACAAAAAATTAAATTAAAAACTTTAATGGGATAAAACGCTATTATTTTAATGTATTACTTTTATTCATGATGTTTTCATCTTAGAATTTTCCCTATTTTCCCCTAATTGGATATGCCCAATATTACAGGATCCTTTATGTATCCTTTCTTATTTTACTTAAATACCAATTGTGGCCGTAGTGGCTTGCAGCTAAAGTTTTGAAACACCATTGCATGAAAAATGCGTCTTCCATTTAAATTTAACTGGACCATTGGTTCTCGTTAAGTTTGAATTCATAGTTCAAACATCACTCCAATAATGTATAACAGGATTTTATAAAAGAGGTGCCAGTAAGGACATTGTCCTCGTTATCTGATCGTAGTTCAAGTCTGTGATGATTATACCACAATAGAAAACGTTCTTTAGAAAATGGACATTATTGTAACTATGGTAACTTTCAGTACAGAGCAATCGATATAATTTCAACCTATTTCTCGTTGTATTTGTTTCATCTTAGCCTACTTTATGTGCAAATACTTTGTAATTAGACACAAAATGCTCTCCCTTTAGGATAAATAATACAACTACTGAATTAATTTTATAATATATCAAATTACATTGTTAGGGCATATTGATTGTCATATATGAATGTTATTCACATATGCTTTAACTAACTGAAGGCCGGCGTTTATTTGGAAAATGCTATTCTTTAATTCTATTTAAAATATATTTAGGCAATTGTAACAGATATCTTTAACGTAGAGCCTTCGTATTTACGGTTTTTATGTGTAGGGATTTTTACATTTTTAAAACATAAAAAAATATTCTCATGACAGCAAGCGTAATTCAACAATTAAAAAATATCGGTGTACTATGTAAACGAAGGAACTAATTGTTAAAATTTAACATCTTGTGAAAAGAAGTTGAATTTCAAAAGGGTGTTTTAAAAAAGGTAGAGAAGAAATATTCGATAGAGAAACGATTTATCTATGTTGAAATATTGAAAAGTTTTTATCATTTTCAAATCAAACTGTAAACCCTTCTCTGAAAATGATATTTTTCTGTAAAATGTTTGACTGAAATTTTCTGCTATTTGAGAATAATCAAAAAAAGAGAACTCCCACCATGTCAAAACATCTGTGGTGAAATGACTGAATCGCCATGAAAATTGCCACGGACTCTACTTTTAGAGTATAAAAAGCTTTATGATGGCGCGACACATGTATTCTGATTAACTTGATGACAGAGTGACCACGGAAATTGAATCAGGCATTCCAGTGAGCTCATAATAAGGAATAATGGAGGTCCAAGTCCTCAATCCCCCCCCCCTAAAAGTAAGGTAAAAACTTAAACTAAAAGCTAAAAAAAAGAAAAGGAAGTAAAAAAATCTCAATTTCGTTTATGTCCGTACTTCTCTTAAGAAGTGCGTTGTTCACACTAGCATAAAATACAATCATCACAAGTAACTCGGCCTCGTAATTTTACATTAAACGCCAGGAATTGATCTGATTATAAGACAATTGCAACTTCCTTACAAAATATATCATGTATATTTTAGAAAAACTTTGTTCCACTTATGAAAATTGAGACTTTTAAAAAATCTAGTTCGGAATTGCCCTACTTCTCTGAAATGCATTAGGTATCAGTTACTCACTTTTCTCTTCTATTCTGAATTACAAACTTTGACAAGTTGAAGACCTGAACTTATCAAAGGGAAAAACAATATTCATGATTTGCAAAATCAAAATGATTGAATGATGCACGACTAGACAAATATTTGCATATGATAGTCTTTCTTTATTCTATAAATTTGCAATGTTAAAGTAAATGTTTCTATTTACACTTGTGATAACATCCACTAAATTTAGAAATAAACATACATCTGTAAATTTTTAGAAAGAAGTATGAAACTTATTTGTGTGTAGCATAATATACAAGGATAATTTTACTACTTGTTATTTTAAAACTATGGCGTCTATTTTTTAAAAACTTCATAGCAACATCCTCCACGTAAGTCAAAATGTTTTTATACAGTCCATCGTATATTTTTTATTAAACTTTTCAATGTTTAAATTAATATCCAAAAAGTATTTTGTTGTTTGACATTTCAAAATTATAGGAGATTATTTATAAAATTTATTATTATTATTATTTTAGCTTCATCTTATGAACCTCCAAAGCAGCGTTTTCATACAGTTCCTCATCTTATGAAATGAAACTTTTAAATAGAAGTATGCATCATGGAGAAATTAAAAATAACCTATCTGTTTTATTTTAAGATGCTGATTATAATGCTTATATGTACAGCTTCATAGTTATAATTTAAAAAAAAATTTTTTAAAGGTTTTGTACTTTAAAAAAATAAATACGCGCTCTGCCTTTCATACATGCATTTTCCTGCTAACACTTTCCATTTCTGTTTCTAAAACATTTCATGTTCTCTTATTGATTATAACAAAGATTTCCTTCAATTCAAAAATTTCCCACATTTTCATGAAGCATAACATATAATTTTCAAAATTATATCCATCCATAAAAACCATCGATTTCCTATCTTTAATCTAAAAACAAGCCCGAATAAAATTCTTTTAATTTAAATTTTCTGTAGTTTCTAACATATTTTTTTTAAAAAAGCACGATATTGATTCAAGATCGTATCTTTCAGTTGTTCCCAAAATGTCCTCCTTTCCTCATTTCACAAATGATTTAATTTATTATGATTAATTAATTATTAAAATAAGCAACATTATAATGGATATTGATTAAAAGATATGATAAAAATATATTCGCATTTAACATGAGATTCTGAATTTTGATGAAAATGAAAAACTTTGAAATTGATATGTCTGTTAAAATGTTTCCGGTTTACAGAAAAAGAATGATAGAAAGCGTAATAATATTTGACAGAAAATAATTATTAGCATTTATAAAAATATCAGAAGGAAAACAGTTTTTAATTATATGAAGATATATGTATTTAATTCATTTCATAAATTTAGTAGAATTTATAAAGCTAATCAGACCACATTTTTAGTCAAAAGTTAACCTGAGAAAGCAATAAGAAAGTTTTTATGCAAACAATATCGTAATGTCTCCCTTTTGCTTTTCTCCAGATCTTTAAATGAAAATATTATTCGAATATTCATTCATTTCTGATCGAATTAATCATTGAAGTGCGCACAAGAGCGTAATTTTACGGAGTTACACTTCAAAGAAATTGAAATAAATATTACCCTCGAGAAATCAGTAATTAAGACATACATTTTAAGTAAAAATTGAAATAGGATTCATTCATTTTCTTAAAATTGTTTCATGATAAATAAAATAAATGGATTTTGATTTTATGTTGAATAATTTTAAATTAATGGATTTGTAGTTAAGGAATTTACTTGACAAAAATGCCATGGTACGAATGATTCTTTTAAAGATGTGTTTAAAAAATATACGATTATTTTTTTTAGTGGGTCGGGTGAAAATTATAAAAAGTGCATTATATGTTATTTTAATTAGTACTTTGTTGTTCCTCTTTTAACGAATAAATACATTTATGTACTGCTATAAAAATATATAGGAAATGAATGCTAATATTTATATTAAAAGAAAGCTAATATTAATTAATATGTAGTAATTTATATAAAATATGCTTAAATACAAACAAGTGAAATATGCAACTAAATGCCAAAGAGGTTTATATCTGAACAAAGCTTTTCTTAGATACTGAGGAACAAAATCCATTAAAAAATTATATATAAATTATTTTTAAATTCTGAGTTATTTATATTTGGAAAACAATTGGACATCAAATAAATGAACCATCATGACAATTTTCATATTTTTATAACCGCTTTGAATATATGCAACAAAATTTAATAAAATCATATGAAGTTGTTCAAACGAGTGAAAAAAGACAAATAATTTAACCTTTATATGCTAACTGAAAAGTGTTGATATTAAACCTTGTGGGTGAACTAAGAATATAAAATTCATGATCTCAGTGAGGAAAATGCAACATCCTCTCCGTTTGTGAATCTTATTGAGACTAAAAGCTATTAATTATATCATCATTAATGTAAGCATTGATTTCGACGACCCTTCTTCACGCTTTTGATGCAAGAAAATTAGATTAATTTCTTAACTAACTGAAATCTAGATATGAATCTTGAGCTATTCTTAGTGATTCTTGAGCTATTCATAAGTGTTAGACGAAATTAGTTTCTTATTAAGGTATTATGCAACCTGTTATTTGACCATTTCACTTGGTATTTTAATTGAACGAATTATTATAGGAATTAAATGAATTCCAATTCAATATACTACCCAGCCTATAAAAAATCAGGAAATTCACAGCCAAAACCAAAAGACCCAAATGGCATTTTATCGCTTTTAAATAAAAAATAATTAATTTCTCAAGTATATTACAAATATCATGGACTTTTTTGTTTTCCTAATTAGTTAATAGTATTATTTAAAGCCTTATAATATTTTTTTTCAATTTAAAATTTATAAAAATATTCTATATAAAATATTTTTAAATACTATCCACTATAATTTATGTAACAGAAGCTGAAAATATTGTATATTTTGAATCTGGGATTTCATCATTCACAATATAAATTAAAAATAAAATATCAGTTCGAGAATCGTTGAAGACCATATTACCCCGTACTGAAAATGTTTCATGTCTATCGAATCTCTCTAATTAAATTTGTTATTAATAATATGATGTTTCTAAATTAATTTCTTTTTGTAGATGGAATATAAATATTTTTATTACACAAACATGTAGTTTTAAGCATTTATTGCTTAATTAATTAAATTATTTCATATATCACCATCAGCTAAAATGAAAAAAATGTATTACTTTTGAATTTAGAACCATTATTAGTTTGGATTTTTGCTATGACATTATTTTATTTCTGTTGTGAACCTCGGAAAGTGGAGTCCGGCCACCCTTATTAATTTGACACTTTAAATGAATTGCTACAAACCCATGATATCGCACGCTTATTTATTAAACTTAATCAGTTTTATATAATGATTTTTCTTTAATTGTAAAAATTATTTGAATGCCTTCCATTAAAATATTAATTTTCTTGCATCAAAGCGTGATATGGGCACATAGAACATATGAAAATTTGAAGACTTACTTGTAATAAGGACGAAGATCCAGTAAAAACAAAAGAGACGGCAGCTTCCGTAGTAGTCTTTGCGAAGCATGTTTAAGTTTAGCACGTGAAGAGTGGGCTTATTCAGAAAGGCACCTGGCTATTCAGCGCTCTTTAGTTTTTGTCCAAACGAACACGAGGTTCGACCCAGGTGTAAACAAAAATTTATCAAGTATATAAAACAGTAAAGTCAACTCAATTCTAGCGATTTATCTAAAACGACAACTTACAGGATCTAGTCACCTGAGCGATACGCCTCAGAAGTTTTCCCCCCTCTTCTGGACTTAGCTCTTTTTGGGGAACCCAATAGACTGGAGCACCTTGTCTATTGGAGCGCTCTGCCTTCAGACCTTCGGAGAAAAGCCCGCGCTCCTGGCTCAACTCGAGATTTCAATGGCAGTGGATAGTGAAACAACCGCCAGACGGCGCTGTGGAGGCTTGTCTGACTGTGATAGTAGTGGGGGTTGGTTGAGTGTGTCTTCCCTTCCCACAACATTAGAAGAGAGATTGAGAATATAGGATGCACAATAAATAGTTATCACGAAAAGGAAAAATCGGCATCATTAGTTTTAGTCCCCCCTTTCAGCTTATAGGCTCCAAGTTCATGATCACTCACGTGACTGGCACGTACTTGCTTAGGAGGACGGAGACAAGAAAACCGTAAAGATTAGTTTCAGTTTGTTATGTATTAAGTTCTTTTTTTATTACATGAGGGCAATCAGATCAGGAGAGTCGGGGACTGATTACTGCTCTAATGCAAATTAGAATGCAGATTCACCAGTTAATCTCCTAGGGAGCTTTGCTCAATTTTGTGAAAAGTAATATTTATTTTCCTGCCAAAATGAAATCCGAATAAATATAGCTATCCTCATTTGCGTATTTAAGCATAATTTGTACTTTCTGTGCCAACTCTATAAGATAGGGTAATCATTCCAGAACCAAAAAAAGCCAGGTCATAAAAATGTATTAATAAAGGAAATATAAGATCTTTTGACCATGGAAAATAAAATTACGATAACATATCAAACATACTATGATCTTCGGTTTTCTCAGAGATTTTATGAATTCAATATTTAAATTTTATTCTCAGTATTTAAATGAATTATGACTGTCATTAGTAGTGTAATTACATTCGTAAAATGAGATTATTTGAAATCCTAATGGTTTATTTTTAATTCTTGATATTTAAAGGCTCTCCCATTTAGTTTACAAGATAATCAATTAATAATGCAACTTTTTTGTTATATTGATATTTAGTTAATAATTTTAAACAACTTAATTAATAAAAAATCATTCAAATCAAAAATTATTATTTTTTTTAATTTCATGTTTTTCTCAGAAGTGTAAATTTCTTAATTAAAGATAAATAATTTATTTTCTAATTTATCAATAATACAATAGCTTGGTTTTATCTGAGACTTGTTCACGTCTTTCACAATGATCAAACGTTTTTTTTTTTTTTTTGAGTGACACAATGATTGTTATGTGTTTAAGAAAAATCCTTATTGACTGTATTTGTTAATCCTTTGACTTTGAAATTTTGCTTTCATATTTAATTTTGGAATCCTTTTTTTAACTCAACGTTATTTTTTCAGTTTTTTAAATAAACAAAGATTTATAATAAAGAATTTTAAAGTAACATGAGAGCTAATTTAGGTGTTTATTTGTAATTTGAACTCTGGTAATAAGATGAGGTTGACATCGGAGCTGACACATTCCTCTCTAAATGTTCACTCTTTCAGAATGGAAAGTTATATGACCCAGAAAGATTTACTATACTCCAGATCCACTAGCATTGCAATCCGTCGGTGAAATAGAGGTATGTGTCTGGAAATCTATAGCGGGAACTTTACCACCAAGCCACCTTAGGCATGAAACAGAATAGCATAGGCAAAAAAACTGTTTAATATAGTTAAAAATAATAGAATAGTATAGGTAAAAGTAACAGGACAGTATATGCAAAATAACAGTATAGAACAATTTTCGAATAAGTTCATCAATTCAGATACACTTAAATTGAATTTAATTAGTTAGAATCAAACTTTAAATTACCCTAATATTTCAATAAATGATTACTTATTATAGGTATTAACAAAAAACCTTTTTATATCTGCAGCAATGAAAAAAATAATAATCCCTCATTATTGTTTCGAGTTTCATTCCTGACTTTTTTTTTCATTTCATTCTTCATATATATAAAAACATTATTTAATTTCATTGTTCAAATATATAAAAACTTATTATTAAATTTCTGCATTTAACTCCATTAATCACAATGTTCGTCTTTATTACTCTATGCCAGAAACGTTTATTAAAATACATTTTAGGTTTTAATTCTTATGATAAACAGATTTCTCACTGTTTAAAATTATTTTTATGCCTTAATTCATATTACTTCAGAAAACACATGCACGTTCTGATTATGAACTATTTATATTACAAAATTACTTTACTTGAAAAATGTATCCCTTGAAGTGTTGCGGCATTTCTATAGGACATATAATTAAACTTTCATTCAATTAGTTTAAAAGCACATTCTGATCAACTCAATGCAAATTAAAGACCAGCACCGTTAAGAATGGCTTTACAAACTCAACAGGTTTGTTAATGGCCGAATGGGTTACTATCATTAGTGTCTCAGTACTATCAATCCGGTGCTTGAAGTATATCACACTTAGGACTACTGCTCCAAATAGATTTGCCAGCAACATTCCAAGTTGAACTAAATATCTAGATAAATAAACATAAACTTTAGAAATAGCGAAATAGATAGTTCGCAGAGGAGTTGGTTCACCGGCTGTCAGGTAAATGAAACGATGCTACATTTGCCTTCCATTCGTTTCTAATACACCTAGAGAAACACATTTCAACGGATAACAGTAGAATCGGAAGACCGAGAACGGTGTTAGAACATGCATCTTGTTTTTCTCCCAAGATAGGAATGAATTCAGGAAAACACCGGTACAAAGGAAGACGATAGCACATTCCTATGGATTCACAGCATAATGGAGATTTGAAAAATTCTGAATATATGATATAACTAGTGTAACAATAAAGTAAATAGATAGAATTAAAGTGACTTTTACAATACTACAATATTGAATACGACTTTTCAAGGCAAATTGTAATTAGACAGTGAAAAAACTTTCTTTGGTGGAATAGAATTATTTTTCATTCATATTTATCAATATTACATCTAACTAGCTTGTGCCTAGTGTGTAGCGGCCACAGAAAAAAAAAATTGGAAATATATTTTGAAATTTAAAATGGATGTCTTGTTTAATTAGGATGAGAATATTCATTAAAGTTTAATGATATATAAATAAGAAGTACAAATAATATTCACTTTGTTTTTTTACTTTATTGTTCAAATACTTTATTAAGTAGAAAATATTTTTTTTGTTTGTCCGTCTTCAGCAAAAGCAACTAAATTACTTGGCTGCTCATTATACAACTCATCATGGGAAAAACACTGATTATCTAGGTTCAATTCGCACACTTGAAAGGCACCTTGCTGATGGACATCAAGAATGCAGGTTTCAGTATTTTGAAATCCAAAGATGAGCCGGTGAGGATAATGGGAATGCGTGGAATAAGCATATCTTCTACAATCGACTTCCTGTTAAGAATAGTTGTCTCACTTCTTGCCTCATCTTGGTCTTTTGATTCTGATGCTCGTGATTATGTAGCATATAAATGTTGTCTTCCGATTCTTGCCGCATTCTGATCTTGAGATTTTTAATCACGTGAATTTCCAATTCGAAAACGATCTATTTTGTTACTAGATTGTTATTCTTCGTTTGTGTGAGATACTCGAATTGATTTATTTCTACGTGCTGCGTTCGTAGATCTATTGAGTGATGAACGTTTGAGGATATATTTTTCCTCGAAACAATTAACGCGATATATACTTGTGTAACCGAAATATTGCTTGTTTCATTGAAAAAATGTATTGTTTGCACTAGAAAATCTCCATTATATATAACATGATCGGCATCGATAATAATATTTCTGTTTTGTATGCATGAGATAAACTCTTAATAATATACGCTGTTTGCAACAGACAAGATATTAAGCACGCTGAATGACTACATCCTGCGTCGATGATTATTCCTTAATGATAAGAAAAAAAATTGTGCTGAATATTTTGGAATTTCTTTCACTCGCATTGATTGGCCTCAATCATAATAATTTAAATTTTTTGTCATTTATCAATAATCAACTTTAAAATATAAGATTTCGCAAGCAAAAAGTGGCAAACGCAAGCAATAAATTGACTAAGTTTCATCGCAATCGGTTGAACTGTACAGTAGTGCATAAGATACGAATAAACGATAATTCATTTTTATGTATTATATAATAATTTATAAACATATGATGTATATAGTTAAGTGTGTAAATTTAGCAGACAAGGTTTAAAAGTAAATTTAGCAGTCTTGGAATATGTATGATTTATGCCATGCGCAATAAAAATAAAACATTTCAAATTTATACTTTCCCCTTTTTTTTAATTCTGAAGGGTTCTGTAAAAGGAAATAGTAACAAACAAAAAATTACTTAAGCGCTTATTTACTTATCGAATTCTACTTTAGGAGTATTGAAAATCGGAAAAGTTATAAAGCTTGATTGCGCACTTTTGGAATCAGTTTAGCAAATCCCAAATGGGCATTTCGATATGAAAAATAAATACTGTTTATTCAGCTGCTTAAATAAATAAGATTTCTCAACAGTCAAATTACACAGGAAAGAATGATTGCATGTATTTGTAAACAACTAAACATTTGTTTTATTTACATACATTTTTAACCTTTAAAATATATTCATATCCATGCCATATTAATGTATGATAATTGAGTGAAACCGATGTAATTATTCGATCCTAAAGCAAATTGAAATAGAAAATGTGACTAAGCACAGATAAAAAATGCACATATAAGCGAAACATTCCTCCACGATCTGTCTATTTTTAAATACTATTTATCTCCAGAAAAAATGCTATCGTATATGATTTGGTAATATTTATCTTTTCTTTCCTAAAAACGTGTTTTTCTAAATATACATAAATAGATTTCTTTCATTATAATTGAACCTTAACTTTTTTCAATATTTTTACAACAGTTCATTTTCTTTACACGAGTAATCCATCTCTCTCTACGTGTTGAAATTTGATGAAGCTAAATTAATTTTCTTCTTAACGTTGCGTGAGAAAGTTTTCATATCGTCACGCCTCTATCATTCATGGGATTTCTCTGAGGCAAGAATTTAAATTTAAACGCCCGACTTGATTAAATTATTTAAATGAAACTAAACATTTTTTTTTCTTTCTCGAAGAAATAGTTTTAGAATACCCAGTTTTTAAAAAATGCCTTTTCTCTGATTCCATTGGAAAGAAAATAAAATAGTAAGAATATTTCAGCTTTAGACTATCAATAGACAGTTTATATATCTGTAATTTCATTTATTGATGAAGGTTGGTGGAATAGTTGAAAAAAAATAATGTGTATTTAAGTAGAGCAGAGCTTACTTAAATACACATATAAGTAGGGTGGATAATTGTGTTTTTATGGCTTTATTAGTAATAAAAAAATCTTTTATTAAGTCGAAAATTAGTATTTTACTAATAAACGCATGTCATATTGAAATATGAAATTTGATATACGCTGTAACTTAAACTTATTTTACCAAAATAGTTCAATTATATTTTCAAGAAGTTATACACTATACGCGACATTTTTATTTTTGAATCCATTATTCATTATAGTAGGACCAAGAAGGGGAGTTTCCTTTAATCTTTCTTACATATTCCTTGATAAAGGAGCCCTTTCTGTGGTGGACATTAGGCAAGGCCCTGAATGTTCAGATTTTTATATTCATCCACGCATATAAGCGTTTTATACTTCTCAATATAAATGAATAGTTAATATATAATATTCCTAATTTGAAAGAAAATGATTTCAAACAAAGAAATATTATTGCTATATCTAAAGCCAAAGCATCTACATTTTCACATTCTACACTTTTTATTTCATTTCGTTCCAGGTCTCAGATGATTCATTAGTGTTTATTTTTTTATTAAAAGACTTTATGCTATCAATATGAAATTTTTTTGGATTTTGTTCAATATTTATCAATATGAAAATTTTTTGGATGGATGGATTTTGTTTCAATATGACAATATAGAGTTATATCTGTAAATATAACAATATTTAAATTGAATTATTAAAAGAATCATTTCCCGATATTGTATGAAGTATACAATAAGAACAAAAATGGATTCAATATTAAGTTAACAAAATTCTCCATCGTTTAATATTTTAAAAATATTTTCAGCTTTTAACTGCAATAAGAATCAGCTGTGCCGGTAATAGCTTATTCTAAAACTCCACACTTTTGATCTTCAGCTTATGTACTGTATCAGAATGGCATTTATTACATAGTTTAAATCAGTTACCATTACTTTAATATGATTCTCTAAATACCAGCCCAATAAATGGGATTTCTGTTGGAGTAACAATTGAAACTCATGAGTTACGCAGTTTCACTAGATCTGGTTGTTTGAAATCCATGCATTCATCCGGCACTGGGCGATGTAACAGGAAGTTTAATAGTGGACAGAAACTTGTTTAGTATGTACTCTATAGAGAGATTTATAACATTTCCCCCTTATACGATATTGCATATTAAATCGCTGAAGTGAACAGCTTTAACCCGAGAAATGTATAAATAATAAAAAATTATGCTTTTCAACATAGTTGAAGATTAAAAAGAGTATCGCTTTGTTTTAAAAGGTATATACGTTTAGAAATACAATAAATTGCCGATTATCCGTACAATAAGCTAAAAAGTATCAATGAATAATTCATAAAATGAACTTGAATATACCTTTGAAATTTTTTTTATTTACATTCAGCTGCCTACACATAAAATAAATGCCCAGTAAACAGTAAATATATGTGCTAGTAAATTTGTTATTTCACTATGTTCCAAATAAAATCGGTCAAATTTTTGTTTCGCTGCCTTAAATTTGGGATTAATATGTTTTAACAACAGTTTAAAAATAATAATCACTATTTCAACTTATTTACTCTATTTCATTATTCAGTTATATCTTGTAAGAACAGTTTTCATTACTATAACCCCCTATAAAGAAACCAATTATATCTGATAACCACTCCATTTCCTCTTAATAAGACAAATAAAATAACTTTTATATATAGGAATTGCAATACTTCCTAAATTAATGAACGTGACATGAAACCTTTTCAGAATGAACGTGACTTCTTTTATCTAATATTTCAGTATACGAAGTTTCAATATGAACAGTTTTACAGAGAGAACAATATAAAAGTCAAAATAAACATAATAAGATAAATATAAAATATCCACTAGAAGTATTAAAGCATATTATTTGCATTTTATTTTCAAAAATTACTTTAAACAAGTTTTTTTGTATCCATATATACAAGACTTGCAAATGTATTTTTCCTTGAAAACAAAATCCCTTTAAATTAGTTGATTTTAATCTCCGAAACGTTAAGTATATTTTAAGATTGAATTACAAATTGAAAATGTGCATCAGGATTACATTTTAGTTCCTTTATATTTAGGCGTTTAATGCAATAAACTTTTGAATATGTAGCATTAGTTTGCAATATACCCGAATTAAAGTTAGGTATGTCATATTTTATCTAATATATCTTCTAAAATCATTAGGCAAATAGTAAAAATGTGAGTAATTTAAAACGAATAAATTGACTAATTTATTCATGTGACTTACAAATGTATTCGCAGTGTATGTGCATTAATAAATGAAACCTTGTTTAGAAAACCACAGTTTATTTATGCAACCAAAACAAATTTTAAATTTATCTTCCATGACAATTTGGACAGTTGTTGAAGTATCGCAACAATAACAGGGGTTTTTCATATTTTTAAAGAACTTATTAAAAAACTCAGCTTTTTAAAAATTCGAACTTTTAGACTGTGCCTAAGCCAAATCGGATCTTTATCATGACTTACCCTTATTATCCTCTTTATATAATGTCCGGATCACCAATTGGAATACTTGGACCTTGTTTAAAAAACAATGATATATCTAACCGTTTTAAAAAATAATTAACCAATGGCGAATAGTCTCATTCATAAGTTCCTAACAATTGAGTTATTACTTTTTCTCAGCAAATTACTTGATGATCTATTTTTCTTTCGGGTGCATTTTTGAAAAAAATTATATTTCTTGTCAGGTGGATTAATTGAAAGATATAACCTTTGTTCGATAAGAGTTTTGCACTAGTTTTGCTTGGCATATAGTACCTTCTGGGGGGTTGAGGCCTTAAATTTACTTTGAATTCTAGAACAATAAACTTATACACATGAAAGATATTTGATTTTTCTAGGAGTAAAATATGTATTTTGTTAACTATCTAACCACTGTAGATTCAACTGCCGTTGATGGGACGTACCTCATAAGATATCCTTTTTTTTCTGGGAAAAATGGTAACACATGGTTTTTATAAATATATGTTCTAGATGGTCATCTTACTAGGAACACCTTTAATGACTATCATTTGAACTCAAAAAATTGCTAAATGTCTTATTATTGCATTCCCATTTTAACTAGAACAATAGATCTCTTTATTTCATAAATGACATAACTTCCGCAATGCGATATTCAAAAGACATTCTTGTTTTTTATGTTGTAAATCTCAGAAAATATCATTCCAAGTTTCATGAACAAAACTCAGAATCATTTGGAAGTTGAAAATAGTAAGAAAATAGTAAGAATAGTAGTTGTAAGTAGTAAGAATTTCTATTTGCATTCGGATGTTTCTTTTGGAAATACCGATTGCAAGTAGAAATTCAAATAGAATTTGGAATTTTTCATACCGCTAGAAATATTCTTAGATCATTGTTATTGCTCATTTGATGGATGATACATACGATATTTAATACTAAATGCAATTATACTTATAGGCATATTATTTGAATTATGTAAAACAGTCTTCACTATTATAACAAACATTGAAACATATAAATATCTTTAGAAATATATTTTTATAAATATATTTTTTATATTTCTCTTACATGGGTTTGAATTTCACATAATAAAAACTTACCCATAGTTGGAAAACTTAAAATCAATATTATTAATGCTCCTCAAATTCTGGAAATGTTCTCGGTATACATATTCAACTTACAATCCAATCGAATATACAGACCAGATTTTGTTTGAATACCTTCGGATGAAATATGCTTTCTCACAGAAAGGTCGCATTCTGATTTTCAGAAGCATATTTCAAATTTTTAGGTGAAGGTATATGCATACAACGGCACATCATAAATACACCAAATTCAAATATTATTTTTTCTTATTATTTGTGTTCATTATTTTTTAAGTATTGTTGTTGCATAAAGGAGGTATTTTTACTTATATTCAGAATTTAATTCGTTTTCACCTATTCTACAATGTTTTAATAGCTAGTAATATTTTTTTAATAATTTTTTAACCATCATCTGGTTTTAACAAACATACCACCATATTATATAATAAAAGTAACCAAACATTTGCTTCGAAAAACCATAAAAGAGTATTTCTCTGATAATTTAAAGTTATTTATATTAATTAAAAACACTTAAAAACAAATCCCCCGGTTAAAATACAGATTGTAGACTAATAAGGTGGAAGTATTGAGGAAAGGAGTCACATTATTTTAAAGAAGGATGACTATTAACCGGATGTCTCGGATACAACTGTATTTTTGTGCTGTACAATTGCGTAAAAGCAATTTACAACTATATACGTTTCCTATCACTTTAATCCATTACTTCACACTTCGTTGCGATAACATTAGCTAGAAACGTTTACATTACAGCAGTTTTCTTCTTTTTAATCAATAAACAATTGCGTAAATAAACAATTATTATTTGCATTATTTATCTATATTTTTAATTTAAAATTTAATTCATACTTTAAGAATGTATGGGAAAAATAAATATTATTTTAGAATAAATTATTGATTATTATTGATAATTGAAATTATCAATTATTAATTTTCTTGTCCTCGGTATCGATGCCAATATCATTTGTAAAAGCAGTAAACCATTTAATTCTATATATATGTAATAATCTATATCATAATTAGAGATGAGATAAGCTCAAATCTCAAAAAATTTCAATTTAAAAAAGTTTAACAAAAAAACACCCCATAATTTTATACGAAAGAAAAAAAAAAATGTTTTGGAGTTACGTCATTTGTAACTTTACAATTCCCGAAATTTTTATTAGTTATGTACATGCAGGCTGGTGAACAGTTTTTAACTTAAGAATACAAAATAAGGTCACTTAAATTAATGCACAGCTTTATTTATAGTAATCGGATATTTTCCGATATTCCTAGCACATTAAGTTTCTTATTCAAGCCATATATTATATTTACGTAGTGATTAATTCCACGGTTGAGGCGCTCATAAATGTGAAATATATTCATTTCGAACGAAATTTAGTTTATATATGACCCCATTTGGATCAAGTGGGAACATCACAGCTGAATCGGATCGTTCGGAAAGAAAGTCTGTCTTCTTAACAAACATACAAGATTTTTTCTCACACTCTTTTTGACAATAAAGCTTATAGAAAAGTACTTAGGCCTCATCAAACCCAATTTTCATCTTCTAATTAATAAAGAGTTATATTATTTATTATTAGGAGTTTAATTGTATCAATACATTAAATATAATGTAATAAATGAATCATCCCTTTACTTGTTTAAAATATTGTGTTCTAAATCATTACAAAATTTGAGTTTTCTTCTAAAATATTATATTCGGAAATAATTTAAGATTAATTTTCAATTAGAAAAAGACAGAAACATATAAAGTAAACTAATAATTTATAAAGAACGATATGAAAAGAAATTTTGAATCTGGAATCATTTAACTCGTTTTTATCCTCATTTCTTTTCATTCTATTTGTATTTTTTGATTTTTGAAGGAAATTCTTATAATGCTCGATTATAATTAAGTCCGATTCATATAATTAAGTCCGAAGTGTGCACCTTTTGTTATTAGTGAGCACCATTATTATGAAAGTGCGACTTTGCTCAAACACACACGACACAGCCCTTTTTAAGGGGTGGTCGAACTCATTCAGAACTTAGATGAAATCAGAGACCACCTCATTACTGATTCAGTACCCACAGAGGTATAATTTGTCATGGGAAATTGGAGGATATTGAGGACATGCCCCAAATGCCACTAGCGAACACAGAAATCTTTGCCGAGACGAGGACAGAACTCACTACCTTTCGTTTACGAGACTGATGTTTTACAAACCAGGCTACCTCGGCCAGTTGATAATTTCCACGAGGAAATGGTTCATACTTCTACAGCCAATAACTAGATGATGAGAAAATTGTTGAATGTCCTAGTAAATGTTATCATTCAAATCAGGCTTTATTTTCTGATTTGATGAGCACGCTTTTAAATTACAATATTTTCCATTTCCAGTAAATTATTTGGTGCGTTCGAAGGATCTAAATGGCTACGCTAACTTTAAATGACATTAGATGAATCTTTTTATAGATTTATGCTCTTGCAAGTGCTTATCAAAGGATAATAGCTGTAGAGAAGCAACATCTTAGACAACTAAAGACGTCAACCAAGAAATTTCGTTGTTGCATATTAGTAATGTCGTAGCTGATGTACATTGATTTGTAACAATTCATCATTTTCTTGCATGTTCGGGAGCAATTGATAAAAATCTCTTCAAAAATGAAAGGGTCATGAATGTAAATGATTGCTATCTATGATTACATAATCAATTTCTTGTAAAGGAAGAGCTGCACCATATTTATTCCAATCTGTCCAATGAGTCCAATCTTCGAATTAAAATTATCAACGAGAAATATCTTTCATCTGTGTCTAGAATACATAAAGAGGCTTCTATTAGAATCATAACGGATGAGAACCTCAACATTTAGAGTTTACCACAGTTAATTATATGCTATATATATATATATATATATATATATATATATATATATATATATAT
>JAPMOQ010058975.1:5832372-5871154 GCA_026543055.1 Argiope trifasciata
TATATATATATATATATATATATATATATATATATATATATATATATTGCAAGAGGTTATTAATTACCATAGTTAATTAATAACATCTTACAATATTTAGGCGGAAAGGAACAACAGTTAAAGTTTTGAAATAACATAGTATCCGACACTCTGCGAACATGTACTCTTGCATTTGAAATACAATTCTCTCTCTTCTTTTAGTGTACTCCTGCAACAACCTCAACAGAAATGAAAGGTTGTGCAAAATATCGATCACAAATATAAGCAATTTTTATAAAATGTGAGTATGAAATACTGATAATTTGCCCTAAATTTGAACTTTTCCACAACCGGTGTCTTTTACTCAATATATGACAATGCCTCTAGATGGTGGGTATAAAGTCATAACATCTAGTTGCGTTGTGCCCTTTTCCTTTCAACAGTATTACCTATAAATATCCCCTCCAAAGGTAGCGGGGCCATTTATCAGTCAAGACTTTTCATAGTCAATTTTAACCTAACGAAGCTATTTTGTTTCATTTAGCTGTTTCAGTATCTAACAGAATTATGCAAATACTATTATAGTATTGAAGAGCGATTTTATCACTCGAACCTTTCCAAATAATTCTGATTGGCAATCGCTCTTAAAAGCAGCAATTATATTCTTTCAAAAGAATATAATGGTAATTAATCAAAAATAAAAATATCATTTGGACTTTGAGAGCAAGAAAAACCTCCCTAATAGGTGAATCAAAATTCGATCTTAAATTCTCTTCCTATCAAATAACAAAAATTCGGTCTTTTAACAAAATCCGAGCCTTTTATCTTAATTTTATATATCGGGTAATGTGACAATGAAAACTATACGATTCGATTAAATCAAGTCGAAAGACTTTTGACGTTGAAATGAGGCTTCACTTTAGCTTTTACCCTCTTCTTGTCGGGCAAATTCAACGCAGACAAGAAATCAATCTGTCCTCTACCCGATTGATTGGATCATTTCTGGGTGGATAGATCTTAACCACGCCATTTATTCTAAGCAAACGACAGATGTTCCGATTCCAAGCACTTCTTTTTTGCTTCGTGCAAAAGAATCTGTCAAGAGGTTGCCGTGAAATTGCGGCACAACCTAAACAAATTCAATATGGAAGAAACGATGCTATATTTAAGTCTGAATAAGAAAACACACTGGTTTTGTAGTCAGTACTTAAGAAAATAAGTGAAAATAACAGAATAAAGTTGTTCATCTCAACTTCGTAAATGTAACAAAGTTTCTTTAAATGTAGTTCAATTTTATAACGAAATGAGTGGAAACGTTGTCTGAACAATTTCTAAGACATGCTCAGTAAGTGCAGCAGAACAATTTTAAATCAAAGATTTCCATCATTTCGAGTGCATATGTAATATAATTTAGTCTAAAGTGTATACGTTTATCAAATGTTAATAATAACTGTTATTGTACATAAATATCTCCATTATAAGATGAAATAAATATATCTAATATCAATAAATTTTATCATATTTTAGTAACACGTCATTAGATTGCTTTGGGTCATGTAAATCTCGAAATTTCCTTCTGGACCAAAATATGAAATTTGATTGTCAATTAGAGTTTATTGACTATACAACGGAATAGCAAAATCCATGTATAAATGTATTTGGTGTAAATGATTTCATATTTTAAGTCTTATGACGAGCCATCGAACTTCGTTATGGGACATTTAGGCTAAAAAAAAATAATTCGATCTATATTTATCGTATAGCAACAGCTGATGACTTAAATACTTTCTAAAGCAAAAGAGAAACAAACAAACCTATTTATAGCTACTGATATTGGCTACAATACAGATGAACAATGCCACTATCAAATAGGATGCATAGAAAATATAGTTTGGATTTTAATAAAAGTGTGTAATGTAATTCCAAATAAAGAAATTGTTTATTTGAACTATTGATAAAATGAAATGCTTAATGTGACTCTTATAAGAATTATATAAACATTTAAATAAAGAATTTAGTATTTTGGATGTTCATAATAGATATATTTTGTATGTTTTTTAATCTGTTTCATTCATTGAATTTAAAGCAATATTGAAATAACTGGAGATAATATAAACTAGAAAAAGCGGAGCATTTTTTAATACAAATGAGAACATTAAAAATATATTTTCGATTTTCTAGTGTTAAATTTTACGTATTATTGTGAAATTCATGAAATGGTCCTTTTCTATTAGTAAGAATAATGCTACTTCTTAAATTTTTAATTGCATGTAATTCATGATGTAAGCCTTGTACTTCTAAACTGAGAGAAGAAAGGATAAAAAGTATTATTATAATATCAAAGTTTATTTGAACTCATTTCAGTTTCAGTCAAACATATAAGGTCTTTGCAATTATATTGAATTCAATAAAGTTTAGAATTTAATGAGGAATTATCAACCACATAAATTACAGATATATACATTTAGGTGTACGGATATTCAGAAGATATAATTTATATTGTTCGTTTCCATTGATAGTAAAATTAGGTGAGTGCTGGATTGGAATGGAGCATTAATTGATCGATGTTAAAAATCAAGTAAGGATCATTAAGTGTCAATATATTATGACAAGAATACACACCGCTTTGCCACACAATAGATGACTTACCATACAGCAAACCCGAAAACATGACAAAGTTTTGGAGGTTTTTCCAATTTTAGACACTATAACATCTAGACATTATAATTGTAGAACTAATTATTCTCCTGCTTTCAAAAATAAATGAAGGATCAAGAGCCCATTGTGATATGTTGTGAAATCTCATACTTCTCGACTGGAGAGCTCCTGTTTTAAGACTGGATTCCACAAAAGACACATTTCGGACGACTTAATCTAGACTTATCGAAATCAAAAACTGATACATAAATACAATTTTGGTCGCAAAATCGCATATCATATTTGATATATTTAAGTCTCCGAGTTTTTCAATTGTCGTAATTATCTGCTTGAGAAAGTACAAACCTACAGAGGATCAACCCACTGACGATTCAAATCTAATAGGTATTTACGCTTCGGGTATTATATCTGTGTATCAAATTTTATCACTTAGTTTCATTCCTTTACTTACCGCCATGTTAACGTATATTTGGACAACAGGACGTACAGACTTCATTTGAAAATTGTGCTTTTCGTTGTTCTGAAAAGCGTAAATTCATTAAATTCCGAAGTTCGTATTTTTTAACGATTATAAATTGTATATTTCATATACTAGGAAGTAAAAACACACACACATCAACATCGAAATGATATATGAAAAATATGTTTTATATTATTAACCTTTATAAAGATGTTTACATTTTTGTGATTATGCTTCGACACTTGGTGGTTAAAAATACGCATTTAATTCATATTCCAATGTATTTCCACGGTTTAATATCTTGAGAAAGATATGTATGCCTAAATGTCTAAAGAGAGAATTGTATCTAATTTTGTGGCATAATGCAAAATAAATTTCGCATTTATTTTAAAGTATTTTTAAAAATATATTACGGGTTTGATTTACATTTCATTTTTCTGATAATAAGAACAAAAACATAATTTTTTAAAACTGAAAAAAATCTCAAAAAGTTACATTTTAAGTGACAATTTTGTTTCTAATAATGCACTTTTTATCGATTTATGAATATTGGCTTGATATTTTCTATTTTGAAATATAAATCACTTTCTTAATTTATATTCAGAATTCTCATCATCTTTTAATAATCCAAAACGTGGGCTGTATAGCATTCCCATTTTAATTTGTCCACCATCCACAAAAGGAGCGGAGCATAATCGCAAAATGATGACACGGAAAATTTTACTCCCGCGATGTGTCGCCTAAATGAACTGAAAAAAAAAATGTCGACTCTTTCAGAAAAGAATTCAGTACCAAAATATGTATCCCTAGATTTCGACAGCGTTTGTTTCTGAGTTAACACTTCTCACACTAACTACCTACTTACATTTCATCGAAATCATCAGACAACTTTGATTACAGGTGTCGGGACCGATTTATTTATGAATGAAAAGAAACTTATACCAACAGTCATTAACCTACTAACGTTCATTGCCATTTTTGTTCTTGCTGATGTCTTTGTCAAATGAAAGAACTCCATTTGTGTCATTACGGTTGGATATGTTGAGAGTGAAATGACTTTTCTTTTCCGATAAAGAGTTCAAAACGTCCTTTTGTATTGATAAAACTAAATATATCAATGCAATTTAACTTTTTTAGGATAAAAAATTTTAAATTGTGTGACAGATACGGATAATATTGAACTTATTTTTGGGTTGCTAATTAGAGTAGGGGATAATTTATTATCACAAATACAACAGTTCCATAATTAAAGTTTAAATTACATTTTAATTAATAGTTACTTTTGAATGTGATTTATACATTGCACTTTATGATGACAAAGATAAAAAAATCTAAGAAAACTATTAAATTTTTTCTATAACACGTTGAGTATGAATGATTTGATATGTTATTAAATGCTAAAAAAATATGAAAATGAAAATGTGTGTCATAACTTAATATAATTGTAGAAAAAATATTGTGATCTGGAAACCAAATGGCAAATTAGTTTTTGACATTTTTTTAGGTTTATTAAGCCTATCATGAGTTTACTTCCTTTTAATGATGGTAGGGATTTTTGCTTAGCTTTGAGTATAGAATAACTGGCCTGAAAATCAAATTGCAAACAAAAAATTTGTATTAATTTATTTCTTTTAGAGGTTATATATTATTTCTAAATTATACGCGAGATATTCAAAAATTAATTCAAATAAAATACAAATTAGATTAAAAGGAAAATAAATCCTTTTAATATATAAAATATTACATTGATTTTTCCGAGCTTTATACGCTTATTTTAAAAACTTTCTGCCACAAAATTCTAGAGGTTGGAAACCGCTTAAATATTTTTTAAAATTTTTTTTAGCAAATTGTATGAAGGAAATTAAATTCCGGAAAACAAAACTGCAGAAACTTTAACCAAGCATGTGAAAAATTCTGAAGTGTATTTTATTTTTACCAATGACAAAAGAATTCTTTTTGAAGATCTGTTGTGGGTTGTATTTGCTGTCGCAAATACTTTATCGAACTTTTATTCAACCAATTTTTCCACCATACCGTGAGACATTTATCAGATTTTTTATATCAAAGCATTCTACAAAATTATATGATTAATTCTGTGTTAAATTTTTCAGGTATTTAATAATTTTAATTGTATGGTTGTTAATTATTAATAAATTTCTTATGAAAGAGGCTCAATTAAAATTCAGCGAATAAACATTTATGTAATAGAGAATATAATAAGAATATAAAAGGCAGAGTCGCATAGAAAATGCTGATTGGAAAAGCCTTTCGAATGAATTATAGAATACCGTCTGCCCCTGCTGTTGTAATTATGTTGTTGAGCCTATTTATAGAGTCTGTTTTCATATGTGGAAGATACTTCGAAACCATTGTTTATACGATATTCCCAGTATTGAAATAGGAATTGCTAGGGAAATGCCTTTATTTTCGACAGAATTCAACAATCCGAGTGTGGATGCTATGAAATTATGCTATGCTAATTGAATATTGAGTAATATTTTATAATAATAATAATAATATATTCTTAGAAACCTATAATAACAATAAATTCCTCGCTACCTAGCTGGACGTGAACATAAATTCTTTTCTATTTCAAGAATCTCAGAAGCCTGTACAAAAATTTAATTTAAAACTATTCATATTAATAAGGTTAATCATTGCTTTATTTAATTATTACTCTATAAAATAAAATAAATGACCAAATTCTAAAATTATTCAATAGATAATTGTATAAAATTAAATAACTGTAAACTAAATTTGTTTGGAAGTATCGACTAAAGAGAATGACTGCAAATGGACCCAGACTCCATCATTCTTCTAATTTGAATACTATCTGTGATAAAAAAAATCAAAAACAAACCACAGTGAATAACATAAAATACTGTTAGTTGAGAAGAATTTCAATTTGAATAAAAATAAAATAATTTATCTTGGTTATCTAAAGACACTACTGCATGTTGAATTGAAGCTTCCTTTAATTTTTACCTCTTTAGAAATAATATTTTTCTTATCTTTAACTTAGAAGATTATAAAAAATGTTCTTACGGCAAAACAAAGGAAGTCCCAACCACCGCAAAAAGGAAACTATCGAAAAGAGATTTAGAATAAGTTTTCCACAAATAAATAGAATTTAGACAAAAAATAACGAAACCCCCCTTTTTTTTAAACTTTAACTCGCTCTCTTCGAAGAATCGTGTTTCCTTCAGAAAGAAGAGACGTCTTATTTAGACTTCAGGTTCATTTTAAGTCGAGAAGAATGTTTTCCAACTAGCGTGACAAAGCCGAGACGCCGTGGTTTTAATTTTATAAAAAACTTTTTATATGTGAAATATATCATTGACGAAAAAATATCCGACATTTCTAAGTCGGATACTAGGCTGTTGTTTCAAATGTAAGAGAACATTTTTCTGCTAACATTTGAAAATCAAGCGTACTTAGGTGAACTTTACATGCCTTTTCATAAACCCAACATTTTCATGACTATCTATTCTGAAGTTCAGAATACTTCAAGATTTAAGAATTTTAAAAAATAATTATCATTGTTTTGCACAAATTCTTTGATTTAATTTAACGCTGAAAATGTAATTCTTCAGTGTTTTTTTCCACTGTTCAATAGTTGATATTTATTAATTATTATAAAAACATCAATTTTGGAATTGTGAAGACATTATTCCATACAATTTCCAACTTACATGTATACCAAGTAGACGTTAAATCTCCATGATAATTAGTGAAAATAACTTTGTGTGATCCGTGAACATGATCATAAATACTTTAAACTAGACGAATGACGTTTGCTATGTTGTGCTTTCTTTAAATGTTTAAATGCCTATCATATTTTGAGCGTAACCCGTGCATAGGAATTTTGCTATCTTCAGCAACACGTGGATGATTATTTTTTGTTTGTGTGTTTTCATCAATTTTTGCTTTTTTTGAAGTTTTTGGGCTAGGAAACACTAGTTTTATTTTTTTCTTTTCCTTCGGTGTTGGGCTTGTGTATAGTTTAAAATCGATTTTTCTTATGTGCTGTGTAGCCCTGTCGCCACCTTGTTATTACAAAGTATTATATGTATTATACAGTAAATACATAGAAACTGCATAGTTTATTATAGTAAAAATTCTCATAGATCTTTATGATTTAAGGAAAAATTGGATTTTGTAAGTAAAATATAATAACCTGAAAGCTGTAATTTTTCGAATAAATGCGTTTAGTTTTGACTCGTAGAATTTTATCCATGTTTTAAACATAGTACTGATGGTAATACGTGTTTCTTTATTGCGTAACGTGCATTTTCCAATGCCTATTTAATAAATAAAATAGTTAAGTAAAAGTATTAAAATACCATCGTTCTTTATTAGGATGGTTAACAATGAAGAGTCATGTTCAAATCTATTTCATATATTGATAAATGAATATGCATTGTATACAGAGCACAATTTTATAGCCTTTCATCAATTTAAGATTCAAGAATCAGAGCTGTAGATTCAATCAATTTCATTCAAACAATAAAAATAATTAAGTAAAGGCATTAAAAAGTTTATGCCTCGTTTTTTTCAAAATCTTACGTTGATTAAAAATGTGTTTTAATCAACGTAAAACACACCTCGTTTTTTTTAAACTTGTTATCGAGTATTTTCAGTATATTTCTCCTCCAATGGTAGTCTACCATTATTAATATTTTTACAATTATATGCCATTTCGCTGCAATCGCAGTCACAGGCTACTATTCCTTCTTAATATACATATACAGTTTCTGCTCTTTCTGATAACCTAGCTCGTATTTTTTGAAAAGCGCAAAAATGCTTCTAATAAACGTATGCTACACAAGAAATAAAATAATTTTAATATTTTTAAAATTATACTATATTTACCAAAGATTACTTTAACAATCAAACTATAGAAAAGGATTATTTTATTTGCTATAAGATTTGCTAGTTATTACAAAAAAAGCAAGGTTTGACAGTCAGATTATTCCTAGTTTTCACTGGCAATTTAACTTATTTTTATTAACACTTTAAAATTGGGACACATGATTGTAATTTTGGGTGATAAATGATGATATTCAAATAAAATATAGACTTTTTATGCAAATTGTTTTAAAAAATATCATTTTTTATTTAAAAATATCATCTCAAAAATATTAGTTCCGAATTTTTACAACTTTTGTTTATAATGATATCTCATGTTAAAAAATTATATTTCCTTTTAGATGATAAAAGATTGCTTTTGAATTGTGTTCATCATCTCTTTGTTCGAGAAATTTTTGATTTTTTTTTCCTATGTCTCGAAATGAAAATGAATCAAGAATAAAACCTCGTATTTCTTGCAAGAGAGCAAAATTGAAAAGCAGTGCTGTTACAATTTTCTAGGATGAAAAGTGTATATTCTTATAGATAATTCGAATAGAGAGAGATCTTGGCAAAATATCAAGAACACGAATAATACAACGGCATCAAATGGGTGAGATAAAAGAAAATAATCCGAAGAAAAATTTTTATTTCTGTGACAGGAAAAACAATCAGAGGTAATTTTATTTGTCGAGATTGTTTCTACCAATTTAAATCGAAGAAGCTTTCTCTGAAGCAGAATATCATATATTAAATTAAATGTTCAAAAGAATAGTCGAAAATAAAAAAAGGCACATTTTTAATCAACGTAAGACTTACTTCGAAGCTGGACCAAAAAACATGGATGATCTTAATACTGTGTAGTACAAGAAAGATATTTATCTTTTTTTTAAACTCATGTTTTATTAATTTTTCATTAATTTCATGAATGTAAAATAATACTACGAAAACTCAGCTTTTCTTTAACCTTTATTTCTTTTAATCAATCATTCATCAGTTTTACTATTTATATTTATAGTTGTTACAAAGTGAATGTTATACTCTGAACTGGAATTACATGAATGTTACATTAATTTTGATTAATGTTTTATTTAAATAGCTTTAGAGATATTTTAGTTTTATACATTTGTATTTAAAGAAAGAATTAATCTGTATTTTATAAACTTTATTTAGAAATATGCGCCGGTTATTTCAGCAGATGTGTAGCGTTTGCTATACAACAATCACCTTGAGCAAGTGCGGATGCAAAATTCAACCTGAACATTCTTTTACTTTTAATGTATAAGATTAATGTGTTTACACTGCTTTAACGTTCTTCTTACGAGAGAATAGATAATGCATTAGATGGAATCTTTTATCTATGAAATAGATAGTAAAGATACTGTACCTTAAAATGATTGAGGCTTCAATCTACTCGCTGAATTTATCTGTCTTTCTTCAATTCAATGACAACTGTACTCTCCGATCTTTATATATCGCTCATTGTGTGTGATTCGGATTTGTTACAAATAAAGGAAATTAGAAGAAACAAAAACTTCAAACATCATGCTCAATCAGTTTAGATTCGGTAATTGATATTTGGAACTATTCACCAGAATCAACGATTTGAATGCTTTTTAATACACTTAAACCACTTATCGACTCATTAAAGAATGATATGAACATATTCATGTTCTGAAATATTCGTTAGGTTCAAACTTTCTTTGATCGCTTAGGTACTTTTAGATCTTATCTAAAATTCATTGCTTCGCCATGAATGAATTTTGCATTTAGTTATGCTTAGAGACCACTGACGTGAAGGGATCAAAAAATTGCTTTGATCCCTGATTCTAAAATCATATATTTAATATACTTTTATTTCCATACTTTCAATCGCATATGATTATATGTCTTTCGTAGAAAATGGTTTAAATGCGCTGTGCGAAATTCTTTTAGAAACTGTGAACGTTTGTTCAGAGTATTCTAACATTAATCACTTTCAGCGTAATTAATGCTGGCATTTTTTTCATCCTGAGAATCAGCAATTAAGACAAAAAATGAGAGATTACTCTATTTTGGATTATGATAAATTAAGTATTTAGAAAAATTAAATTTAATGATTTAAATATATATATATTAAAGCATTGCAACAAAAAGTGCATACTATCTAAAAGAGCATGCAACTAATAATAGGCATGTAACATCTACGTCTAACAAAATGTAGAAAAGCGCATTCTTTGATAAAATTGTCTGAAATAGGTGAGACGATTTATTAATTTTCTACTTTCCCTATCTAATCATACAAGAATCTATCATACCTGATAGATAACCTTGCCTTATGAATAACTTAAAATGTGTCAGAATAATTCAGATTTTAATTTTTTACTTTTTGATTTCCTTTTCTGAATAAATAAACAGCTTTTTTTAAATTTATTAAGTTCATTTTAATTCACTTATTTTAATTTATCTCTTTAAATATATATATTACGCTTATAAAAATATTATTCAATGTGTTACAATAATTTTATCATACGTTATGTATACTTGGAAGTTAATCCTTTTTTTCATAATACATTTTTGATTGAAGTTAAGCTTAAAAAGTTTTTTCTTCGCTTTGAAATAATTCAGAGTGATGTAATTTATGTAAAAAGAAATTCCATTTATATTTTTCATAGAAACGTTATTTCCAAGAGCGAAGTACATTTTTAATTAGTACATTTAATTTTTCCCCCTTTAAAATATTTTTTATGTCATTTTATCTGTTAATGTCAAAAACGAAAATATTATTCCTGAAAAGATAATTAAGCTATATATTTTGCCACGTAAAATCTCACAAACTTTTTTTTCATATATATATATATATATATATATATATATATATATATATTTGCTGAATAACATTTATCTTCTGTTTATTTTTTAAAACTTCTAATAGAAGAAATTAATTTAAAGTGAGTTTTATGAAAGTTATTGCATGAGCATTATGCCAATTCAAATAAATGTCAAAAATCCTATATCTTCAAAATAGCACATATATTTTTATTTTTGCTTTATAATCTAATATAGAAAAATATTAGGATGTATTATTACTGAATGGCCTTGCTGTTTTTGAAAGGGTATTAGGAATGCTCGAATCCAACAGAAGTTTTTCAAATTACAGCATAAAAATAAACAGTAATCGAAATTTTTTTCTTCCTTTTAGCTCTCATGTCTTAGCTTGCTAATTCCGAATTAGACATCTTTATATATAATTAATAAATAATATAAATTTATATATTCTTTATTCATGTTTATAAAAGGAAGAAAATTGCAAAGAAAGTATAATTTCTCCCTTATTTAGCTTAAAGAATAATTTTGCGCGACATTTGTTGCAAAATTGGGTAACAAGCATTTAGTTGAACCCAAAATTTTAAAATGCATTTTCTGCACTCTGATAAGTAAAGTGAACAGCTTCTATGTAATTTTAGAGCAACAAATTTGCCATTAGAACACTATATTTAAACATATTGTTCAACGGTATTTAACGTCATGGAAAATATATTCTTCAGTCGAAAAATGTATTTATCAACTGATTTATTTTCTTTGAAATAATGGAAGATATAAATAATTAACCACGCATTAAATAAGAACCCACGCATTTTATCTCATCGAAAATGTAATTGCTACAATTTCAGTAAATATGAAAATAATAGTAGGATGTCAAGAGTATGCTTAACTGTAATATTATATTTATTTATATAAAAGCAAAATTTACTTAAAATGAAAAAAATCGAAAATTTCAAATAACGTTTTCGTTGAAAGGTAATATCATTTAAAGTCAGTAATAGATTAGTCGCCCATTTAGTTTCGACTAAAAAGTATATCTTTCTCTATATACAGTTAACAAATGTCATTTAAAACAATTGATAGAATGAACAGGAGTTAACAATTTGGAGTTTGAATTTATTAATTTTTCTAGAAAAATGAGCTATAAATTTATATAAAGATTTTCCACCAGCTAATTAGGATGCAATTACTTAATAAAATGCACTTCACTTTGAGAAAAATTAGTCGCTAATTGGCTACCATAAATTCCATTTCTGTTTACTCTAACTTAGATATAAGAAACGAGTGACTTTCATTCATTACATCATCTTCGGTAAAAGATTGTACGTCTGCGAGGAATATGGTGAACGGAATAATTATACCCGTAGGAATTGAAGGTAAATTCACTTAGCCTTTGTAACGAATAGTTTAATTATAAGATGTAAAGATAAGTAAATAAAAGATAAAAATTAAGGGAACCGAGAAATTTTTTTTCTGGATGTGCAAATAATAAGGTAAATAATATTAATAAGATTATTTACTTAAGGATAAGGTAAATAATATTATAAAGATTAAAATATTTTCTAATTTTCAATCAAATATTTTACAGATTATATATCAGGGCAATATTTCAGTTATTAATCCTGCAGCAATAATTCAGTAATAAAAATGCAGAAATAATTCGGTAATAATCCTGCAGTAGTAATTAACTAATAATCCTGCAGTATTGATCCAGAAATTTTAGACAATAAAGAAAAGAAGAAAAAAAAACAATATTTTCAAACATAGAAATAATTTCAAGTCAAAATGCATTTTGAAAATATTATACTAAGGAAACTGCGATATTATATTTAAATATATTTAAATAATACTGTATATTTGTACTTTCTCAATTATAAATTCTATAGAAAAAATACTACGAATTTTCAGTCTTGAAACTTTTAAGAATCAACTTCCAGCCATAAGAGTTTTATGTATTTTCACATCTCTCAGTTTAAAAATTCCTTTTTTTTTAATCTATAATATACATATATATATTGGCTAATTATTATCTGCCAATCTGTGAATTTTCTTACGCAAAAATTTAGGTAGTTTATGAGCATAACAACCTGTCTCAATAATCTTTGTTTGTGTGGCTTAGTTCTGTGCTAACGAGATGAAGATTGGCTGCAATTAAGAAAAGTATGTTAATAGGTTAGCCAACATAATAAACTGATGAAGATAAGTGCTTTTTGCTCTAAAATTTCTTATCGTCTTGTTATCTATGTAGACATCTATGTAATTTCTTCAAACCAGCTGTATCAATTTTTAAACTGATTTGAAAATGACGTATAACTGCATCTAGTTTTGGATCAAATCAACAGGTGATTTGATTGCCTATCCACACATCTAATTTGCATATTTCAACTCGATAACTCAAGAATGAAACTAATTTATATAAATGAAAATAAGAATGTGTTTAAAATCAATGCTTTAGATTTGAATCAAATTTTCGATTTAATTGGTCGTGATAGCAAAGTTAATTAAAAATATTAAATCAGAAGGCTTGAAAGATAAATCTTTGAGTCACAAATGAGGAGCTTGAACGTGTATGCTCAAATGTTAAAAGAATGTTTAAATGCCATACGTGTTAATTTGAAACAAGCTTGTAAATATGTCAATTAATACATTGTCTAAGGAATTTTCAAAATTTAAGGAAAGTTAATAAATGCATTATTATTATGATCCTTTAATCCTCTTTTGTGATTCGTATATAATACCTGAATATTACAATGAAATTCTCGCAACTGGCTGGTGTATAGACAAATGATCGATAAATGTGTAAACATGTCATAAATTTGCCTTTTAATAT
Organism: Argiope trifasciata; assembly: GCA_026543055.1. Taxonomy (NCBI): domain Eukaryota; kingdom Metazoa; phylum Arthropoda; class Arachnida; order Araneae; family Araneidae; genus Argiope; species Argiope trifasciata. The sequence goes on from JAPMOQ010058975.1 coordinate 5,845,953, forward strand.
TCTGTAATGTATTTTAGATAAAATTATGAATATTTGTATCCTTATCGGTAAGAATAGGGAAAGTATTTTACTGAATGGCAATTTTTCTCTATGAGGACAGTATATAAATTAATTTTTTAAACTTTCTGCAATCAACTTCTACAGGAATCAAGTATTTTTATGCATTTAGTTCATAATTTTAAAATCATTGCAATTGGAACTTTAATTCCAATAGTTAAGGATAAAAACGCTGGTTCCATTTTGTTAGGGAACCCTTTATATACCTTCTTGAATATTAATGAAAAATGTAATATTACTTTTTAGATTTTGGAGATTTGGTTCAATACAAAAATATTTAACAAGTACTTTGTTTAAATTCTTAATATAAATTGGATTAAATAAAAAGATTATTCACTTTCTAAGTTAGAAGATAAAAATAATTGGTCGGGGAGCGAATACCGTATTTGAAGTGTTATAGCTATGAATGCTAAATGCATTAAAATTTGCACCATAGAAAAAATTTATTTCGGGAAACATTACTTTGCTTTTTTGATATCATTTAATTTCAATAAGGCAGACAATTTATTCAGTTCTCAAAGAAACATTTTATGTTTTTTTTAACATCATTGATTGCGAAAAATCTTTTAAATGCGTCTGTAAATATTGATTGAATACTTAACTAAACAAAATAACATTTTAGTTTCAGTGAAAAGATTTGAATCCAATACAAAACATCATTATTAACATAAGAATATTAAAAATAACACGCTATATTTTTACATATTCTTATGTTTGCCGGTTTAATGGCATACGCGTAACGTCACTTCCCGATTCCTGGTTCGAGTATAGTTTTTTTTTTTTTTTTTTTTTTGCTTCTGTATTCTATCTCTGAGGTGTCTGATTATATCCCTATGTAAAAAGGGATTGTGCAAGGACATGTGACGCATGAATTGCGAAGGGTATTCTTGGTGGTAGTTGGAGCTTCTGAAGAAACAAGAGACACTCATTCGGCTTAAATCGCTAAAAGATGGCTGCCACTGGAGTTGTAAAGTGCCGTAAGTCTTAACACAACACATTTTCTTATGTTTGACTCTTCATTAGTTAGCCCTCTAACCTCAAGTAAACATGTAATTGTGTTGTAGGCCATTCATACAATCTACCGAATTATATAATTCATAAAAAATAGCTTTAGGCGAAATTGTTTATATATATATATATATATATATATATATATCTATATAGATATCTATATAGATATCTATATATCTATATCTATCTATCTATCTATCTATATCTATATCTATCTATCTATATATATATATATTTAAATAAAAATATCTCTTTTGCTATGTCTTTCGAATGGAAATGATCATAATTTAGAAGCATTATGTTACTTTGGACTATCAAATGAAACTCTGACGTAACTATTCATATACAGGGTGTCCCATATTAAAGTTAACCAATTCAAAGCTACATATGCCGTGACTATTCATCCGAAAATTCTGAAATTTTGAGTACGCCTTAATGAAGGGACGGGAAAGACATTTTGCTAAAAAAAAGTTCCAAATGTCGCCTCAAGAGGGCATATTATTAACGACCAGCGGGTGACCGAACTCCGCTCGGAGAAAACAGGTATCGAAGCTAACTCGAAGATTTAAATTTTCAATTGTGATTTATCAAAACAATACATGCCATAAGAAAATTTGTAAAACCATTGGTGAAAAGATAACCGGTTAAAGTGCACCATTGTAAACTATTCTAAACAAAGTTAGAGTTTGGAAAGGGAACTATTCTATACAAAGGTAAAGTAAAGGTAAAGATTGAAGTGTGTTGAAGTTCAATATTTTTGACAAATTTATTTAGAAAAACCAAACATATATACATACATAAGAAACATTTTATAAACCTATAACAGCATAAACATAAAACTTTATTAGTTCGCCATATTGGCTATAGATGGCAGCACGTTACCGCTTGAAAATTTAAGTAGCAATTATGGCGAACTAATAAAGTTTGAAAATATCCTATCTGTAACTCCGAACTGCTCGACCGTAGCGCTTCCTCGTGGCCAAAAACCCCAGACCCCCAAGTTTACCGGAGTTTATTAATTCTGGGCGATTTTCGACTTGGCAACCATTCCTCGTATTATAGTATCAGATTTGATTATAAGAATTATACATTAGCTTGGAATTAATCCAAGTCATGTTCGATACGATGGCCACCATTGTCAACTACCCTCTGAAATCTGAAAATAGCATGTTCAGCAGTAGAGTGTAGTGCCTGCGTTGAAATAATGAACACTTGGTGGCAAATACTGGCTTTAAGATCAGGCAGCGTTCTCGGGTTCTCACGGCCAACCAGATCTTTCAAACATCCCCAGAGACAAAAATTTCATGGATGAAGGTCTGGGGATAGGGCCGGACAAGCATTATTGAAGTGGCGGTTTATTACTCTTTCTTCTGTTAAATGTGTTTTCAGTTAATTGAAAGTTAAATGTGAAATGTTTTTACACGATTTGCAGTGTGTAGAATCGCACCATCCTGCGTAAAAAGCGTCCGGTGAAGACATTGGCGTGACTGTAGAGCCGGAACAACTGCATTCTCCAACATCGATGCATATCGCTCTTTCGTGATAGTGCATGTAACTGCACCTGATGGTAATTGTTCCTCGAAGAAGTACTGTTGAACATGCCATTTTCAGATTTTAGAGGGTAGCTGACAATGGTGGCCATCATATCGAACATGACGGATTAAACTTCCAACATGCGCATGTATGTGAGAGATGCACTAGAGATGAATTTCGTATTATAACTTTAGATCTGGTGGCACTGGGAACGCCTGTCCTTAGCTATTTGTCGCCCTCCTTTTGACCTACTTTCAGTTGTCGTCGTAAGTTTATGGCGTAAATAGGTTTCTGCCGATCAGATATTTGTATTTTAGAGATACGCGCGACCGTTCATGTAAGTTTTTGTCACATCTGATTTTGTATGATTTTACAAATAAATCCGTATTGTTTTAGACTGGCGACAGCTGGTAAATGCACTTACGAAGGAAAATGTTGAAAAAAAAGCCCCTACATCCCTAAAAAGTGAGCAAAAATAAAAGGTGCTAAAGAGAAATGCCGAACCAGGCATTGAATTGGAAGATGCGACGTCGGGGAAAAAACCCTGCCAAAAAGAAAAGCCGACAAGAATCATAAGGTTCATTTGTGAGATTTGACAGAAATTTGTATGTTTGGAGCACACTAAACATATTTGCTCAAATTGCAACTCTGCAATGAAATGGAAATGAAACTATTTTCTTCCTTTTCATATCTGACTTTCAATTACTTTTTGCTTTTTATTCATAAATTCTGTATTTTTGCATTTTATATTTTATATGCAAATTGTTCTGCCAAAATATTGACAATTTCATTTATAACAATTTCATTTATATCATTTTCAAATCATTTCAGTTAACCTGTGGTAATTTTATATTGTTATTGCAATCTATGTTCATATTCTTTCTGCTTCGTTTTAAGTAAAAAAAAATTACATTTTTTGTAATTCATCCTAAGCTCTTTACAATATAATTGTGATAGTTACGCTTTTGAAAATTTATAATTTACTATAGCATATGGGGAAATACGTGCGACCTTTCTTGTTGGTATGACAGCCGCGCCCTCTGAAGGTTAATTTTAAGCTAATGGGTAATTCTTATAATTAAATAGTTGATAATCTGCCCTCTTGTGGTTACAATTGGAACTTTTTTTTAGCAAAATGTCTTTTCCATACCTTCATTAAGGCGTACCAAAAATTTCAGAGTTTTCGGATAAATAGTTAAGGCGGTATGTAGCTCTGAATCGGGTAACTTTAATTTGGGACACCCTGTATATGAATAGTTACGTTAGATTTTCATATAATATTAATATAATTTAAATATTAAAAATTCTGAATAAAATCTCAGAAATCAAATTTATAGTTTATTATTAATATCTTTAAACTATATATATAATTAATAATAATTATAAACTAAATTATAATTATAATTAATTATTAGTTTGCAATTATTAATTATTAACAATTATTAACTAAATGCATAGCATTTAGTTTATAGATAATTAATATTAAAGACATAATATTGTGTTTATATGTTTCTTTTATTTCTGTTTCATGCTTATAGATATTTATCTTTGAATTATTTATATTTCATATGGTTGATCTATACATACTTAATACGTATTTAGAGAAAAATTCAGTTTACTGAGATTTTTTAATACGTTTTTACTCTGACATCCCGATTACTGCCTTCTAACAATTCAATGTTTCTATAAAAAATTAAATATTGATTGAAAAGTATAAAAAAATAACTTATAATCTTAAAGAATAATATACAGCATTTGCAAATATTCTTTACTTTTTATGTTTCTTATATAAATGGGTTTTTGTCATATCTAACATAATATATAAGTATTAAATTAAATGGGATAATTAATAATTGCATAATTAACTTTATGCATTTACATTATATGTTATTTTCACCATTTTCTTTAGTTAGAGTTATGATAAATAAAAGTTCCTTTAATCTTAAAAATATGCATTATTATTTTATTTCGTATGTTAAAATTTTATGATGAAAATCACAATATAAACGAATTTTAAATAGAATGGAGTGCGAAGAATGCGATAATTACTATTTATAAAATTGCTAAGGGATGGTAACACTTTATTAAAATCATGGATTGTCCTTAATGCAAAATAGTTTTAAGATGAAAAAATGAGAAATTCGAAACTATTGAGAAAAAAATGGGTAGTTTATATTTTAAATGAAATTATTTTTTTCACTTTAAACCTGAAAATAAGGATTTCATTTTATACTCAAGCATGAAGAAAAAAATATTTTTTTTTTAATCGATCAGAATCTAATTTCTTAAATTTCTTGTTGAATATAATTAATTTATTTCGCCATTATTTTTATGAAAAGTTTAAGAAACATAAACCTTTTGCTGTTTACAATTAATGCTGTCAAAATATTTTAGAATAAATTCTGCACCAAATGACTAAGATTCGCTCTATTTACAAAATGTATGTATTACCTGAAAGAAAGAGAAACGGAATAGTTAAAAATAAAATATAGCAGCTCTTTGAGAAGAATAATCAAAGAAAGCGCCCCGCATATGTTCTTTTTTTCATCATGGCATTCTGTATAAAAACAATGGAAAAGAAAATCTAACAAAAAATCCAGAATTTTTATAATTTCATATGGAATTTTTTATTATTACTTAATTTTTTCTAATCAAAAAAACTGAAATTAATTTTTTGGAATATTAACCAAAAACATCACATATCCTGTAATATATTGAATTTAAGGAGCTATTCTAAAACGCATTAGTTCAAATTTTATTCCTTTAATGTCCAATCGCATGAACTCCGGAATATATCAAATAGAAATAGGCTTGTAAATTAAATGTGCTTTATTTGTGTGTGTACTATTTTTGGCCTCGATTGAAAATAAATATTTCCTTTTTTAGCGAACAAGAAAAGTGACTTTCATTTTTTGAAGTTCAATATTTGTTGACTTCTTAGAAATCCAACGTAATATGATTTCATTTTATGGTCTTATATACCGAGCGTGTTACAATTTTCACAAACAAAATATATCATATTCCATAAAGTAACTAGTGTAAAATAAAAATAAAAACTGAGATGCCGATATTTTTATGTAGTTTGGGAATACCTTGATTTTAGAAGTTTCGTTTTATTTTCAAAAGAAGTTATTTCCAAAATACTGTTAAAAATGCATTTTAAAGTAAACTTTGCTGTGTATTTCGATATTATTGATTACAAAATCACGAAGGAATAAATTTCAAGCCTCTAAAGCGTCATATATATAGATAGAGAGATGGATAAATACACACAGACAGATGATAGCATAAAAATAAATAAAATAATAAAAAATAAAGGACATTTCTGCTTTGATTTTGCCTGTGTATATAGCTCGATAGTATGTTTCCTTAGTATTATTGGTTTTTTTATATATATTTGTTTAACCCAGTTAGATTTCCAACTTATTTCTACAGTCGTAGACATATATGTATATTCTTCATATGCTTGAAGAAAAATTACGGATTAACGATTCCATAGGATTTCCATAGTCTTTGTATTAAGTTATGTTTAATAGCAAAAATCTTCAAATTAAATATACGTCATACTTTATTTATATAATTATTTTACATTGATTTATAAACCGAATGTTAAATTCGAATCTATAAAATTTTATTTCAGACCAGCATTGTCTTTCATAAAAATAATTTCTTGTATTTTTTTTTTATGATTCATCAATATATGACACAACTTCCTACAATGTATCAAGTTTGAATAAATATTTTATTTTATTCATTGAAATTAAAAGTTTAAATTCATGGAGAAATATTAGAAAATATTTGATACAGATTATTGTTACTTATTTTGATATTAGAGAATGTTCAAGGTTTTGAACAGTGGGAAACTGCAAAAATACTTATTCGTAGAAAATAATTTTTTCAATTTTTTAAAATGTTTTTAATACTTATTGGAGCGAATAATTTCATTAAAAGAAATAAATCTTAAACTTACATTTCATTAATTTATATTTTTATTAAGTTTTATTCATTGAAACGCATATGCTTATATATCAATATATCTTATTTTAACGCTAGAAAGTCCGATATTTTGATTACCCTTAAACATCCGCCTGGGTTGTTTCGACACCGATATATAAAATATATAAAATAATTGTAAAAATTAAATAATTGTAGGACTTCTGTTCAGTACGGTTTAGTTTTAAGACTTTTTAATATTATTTTACGCAATTATCACATATTATAACCCTTTATACCCTAAAAAAAACTGTAACAAAAATTACTTAATCTTGTAAAAGGAAATAAAACAATCATCTTCATAAATATGTATATAATAAGCAAAATCGAAATTTTTGTGTGAATGCAAATTTTTTAATCATTATTTATCGTTTTTATGTAGGATATTTTGTTCATACCACATTTGCAATGGATACAGTGATATTCAATTTTCCCTACACATTTTCCATTATATTTAAAGATTTTTTGGGTCCACTGCTTTGTCGCAAAACATTTCGAGCTGAAAATCTGTCAGGGATAATACTATTATACGATATCCATTCTGTGCAGCATATATATCAGGATTTATTGGAATATTATCAATTTCAGCTACAACTTCTTTAGATTCTTCAAGTTACTTTTACGCAATCTTAAGTATTCATAATAATCTAATTTAGAACAGGATAAATCACCACCATCCGATTTATTCTCAAAAAGCTCTCGCAATAAATTAGCAATTTCTTCAAGTTTTAGACCTTTTCTATGAGCCAAAGTTTCAGAAAGATGCTCTGCACAAGGTTGTAAATTCGAATGAATTTTTTATTGAGCAGATAAACAAATGATGCGTAACAAAACACTTATACCAAATCCGTCCAGCATTCAAGGTCAAGCCATTGTGTGATACTTTGCAAAGTTTATTTTACTTAGAGAACTACAGTTCGTTGACTGATAGTTATTTATAATGATAAATTGCATTGGTGTCGAAATGACACGAGCTGACATTCTAAGCATATTTAGTTGTAATATCTTTCCTAAGCCACAAATTTTTTTCTGAGTAGTCCCCATGAAAAATGATTAAAAGTGTTCAATCGACACCGACAGTCGTTCTAATGTTAATGTACGTATTTTTTAAATTTTAGATTTGTTTATAAATCATTATATACTTATAGGGTAATTATGTATAATTATCCGGTATTCAAAATTTGAAGTCTCTGATGTGTTTTTAATGTAATATTGCCAATATACTGAATGGAAATTGTAAACTTTTCATTAAAAAATGTAATTACAATTGCTTCATATGTGCCATATAATTTATTAGAAATTTTATCTTTATTAATCTCAATACAAATGAATTTATATTTATTAAAGAATTATAGATAAATGCTTATCTTTTCAATAAGACATTTGAAAAATAGCTTATTTATGTTAACAATGACAATGTCCCCAGATTTCCTCGCAATATGTCGCATGTAACAAATATTAACTTCATCAGAAATGCGCGCTTTAATTTTTAAATAACCTAAAAAAAGAACTGATCTGGCAGGTAATTTTCTACATTTCATTCTGTAAGACATAAAAAATATTTAATATGAAAAGATTTTCTAAGTTCAGTTATTTTCACTAATATCTATAACATAAAATTTCGTTTGTTCTCTTTACCGATGTTATAAATTATGGGTATTTGTAACCAAATAAATAGCCTTCCTTAAAAAAAACTGTAAAACTTTTCATTGCTACAAATTTAAAGGTTGCATATGTTTTGTTATAATATTTATAAGTGTAGACTGCCAAAATTGCATTCATTTTAAAGAAAATAATAAATCAATGAATTTTATGGCTGGAGTTTACTTCTGACATTTAATCATTTTATGACTATCCGAGATAAAAGACTCCAAAATATAAGACGAAAAACATTTTAGACCCGGTTCCTCCCAATTTATTCTCTATCATAAAAGTTTGTGTGTGAATGAGAGCACCATTAATCACTTCCGAATCCTCTTCATCGAATATTCTAAGACAAGTTTGAAGAAATATATCAAAGAATGATAGATTGTTTAGCTTTCTTAACATTCTTTCTAAGTTCAACAGAAAACAGCATGGCAGAAGGATAAGCCTTCAGACATTGTGGAATTTTTCATGTGTGCTGTAGAATTTATTTAGAACAAAATTTTGTTTATTTTCTGATTTAATAAATTAGCTTAAATATGATTGACGATTTCTTATTCTTATAATAATGAATAAAGATTTTTAGATAAGAAGAAAATACTCGAGTTTAATTTATTTTGGAAATTCATCAATACAAAAGAATGAAGAACATCTTAAAGTCTAATCGATTCGGTAGAAACTCACTTTACGTACATTAATCAGTGTAATTGTGTCATAAGTTACAAATCCGGTCAAGATGCAATGCAATATATGTTTGTAGGGGAAATGAATAAATTCAATCACTTTTATCAAATGACTATGACATGACTTTTCATGTGCTAAGTTTTCATAATAAAGCAATCTCTGGTAACTGAAGAAACATTAAAGCACACCTCATTTAAAGCGGGATTTTTATTTTTATGCATAGTTGCATTCTTGTTTTAGTAGAAAATTATAATTTTGACGACTTTTCAACGCAAACTTATCTACCTTTGTGGATACTCTTGGGGAAAAGTCAGGAAACTCTCTAATAGCCAGTCTGACAACAGCAAGGAATTCGTTGTGCCGCCTGGTTAATTTTAGGTGTGGAATCCATTGTATGGAGAAAAAAGAAAAGTACATCTAGATCAAAGACAGCAAGTAGTCACATTTCATATTATACGTACCTTTCATGTTATTTTTCATAGAATTATGAAATGAATTTGCTATTTTATTCTAAGTTGAGAAAGCACGGTAATGGAAAAAAAACTTTCTGATTATCAACCTACGTATAAGCACGTAAGTATCAACTGAAAAATAAATTTGAATTTAGAAAGTGGATAATTTCTTATGTGTTGTAAGTAATTCTAGAAATCTTTCAGAGCAGCAAGTCGTAGTTAATTTGTTTGCAGAAAAGTGTGAATTTGCTATCGGAACAAGTTGTGAATTTGCTTGTAGGAAAATAAGAAAATCAACCTGTCACTAACTTGTTGGCAGGGATCAATTCTTTCATTCTTATAAGTTTTAAAAAAGTTTGATAAAGATCTTATTCAGTATTTCAATTTAAGCTATTGATTGTTGTTGCTTTAATTCATTAGATTTCTCTAGGGTTAAATTATGAATAAATCATTCATTCAACTTGGAAAATTATTTGAGAAAATAAAAAATATAACTTTAGTCACACACTAATTTCACAAACAGCCGTTTGAATTGAGATGTATCGCTTCTGAAATTGTTTATAAATAAGCTAAGTCTGATTTTTCTAATCAGTTTTATAATATTTGAAATATTGTTGAAAAAGAGTGATTATTTTGCAATATCAAAATAAATCATGAAATTGCTTAATTCATCAAAAATAGCATATATGGTTTTAGAGAAAGGTTTAGTAAGACATTTACCAGTATTTTCGTAATGAATTGAAAAATAAATGTTAATGTCTAAAATATTTGACAAAAAACTATACGATTGCCTAGAATCCTAATGGGAAGACTAAATTACTTATAACAAGTTTAATAATTTTCTATTTAATGTCCAAAATCCCTTACCGCTAAGGAAATTAATTCCGAATATCAAAACATTCCAATTTATTCCTTCATTTTAAAAGCAATATTTGTATACACAAATAATTAATAATTATTTACTTGAATTTTTTCTCATCCGTCAAGTATATTAAATTAGTTAAACTCATGATACAGAAGTATCAAAATATCAGTATTGATATTATAGAGACATAGTACAATTGATATATATGATATATTAAATTTTTTTTCTGATATTTGATTTCGAATTTATATCATCTTTCAAAGATATGAATAAGAAAGATATGTTAAAAAGGTTGAGAATTATCTCTGTCCGTCCAGAAAGATTGTCGTTTTGGTTCTGAATCACATATCTAAATCTATACATAAACATAAGTAGTTGTCAGTGAATTAGAAAAACTTGTGCATTTATTGAATATATTTCGAAAGACCGGATGGATTTATCTTGAATTCTAGTCTCGTAAATAATATATTTGAACTCACATTTCATTCTAAAAATTCGATCGCAAATGTTATAAAATAGGTGAACCAGAAATTGAAGAACAAAATATTTTGGCTTTCAGCTCACAATCAAATGATGTTCTGATGCTTTTATTAATGGATTTGTTTTACTGTGAGTGATACATTTATACATTTCCTTAAAAATACCAAGTGTATTTTGAAAAAAAAGCCTTCTTTTTAAATCTCAAAATTTTCATAATACTTTTTGCTAATAATAATTAGAGCGTGCAACATAATTATACAAAACATGCACGGTAAGTGGAAATATGACGACAATATCTATACTTATAATAAAACTCAATGTGTGTGTGTGTTGGCGCTCTACAGGCCAGACCGTTGGACCTACAGTTACCAAATTTGGTACATGTATACCTTGGAGGTCGGGAATGTGCACCTCGGAGCCCTTTTTTCGAATTTTTAATTAGAATTTGAATTAATTAAAATTTAAGCGAAATTTCGACGTTTTTCCGCTATAACTTCCAAAATTATCATCGGACAAACATGATTTTCACATCAATTTAAAGATAAAAAAATTAGCTTTCTAATGGTATCAGTGTTTTAATGTATAACATAAGCCTCTATTTTTAGCGAATTTTTAAAAAAATATTTTAACCATGTTTTTTTGAGCACGTGACTGGATAAAATAAAATAAAACAATGCCGGAAGTTCAAATAAAAAAACAACTATCACCGCAAATCAAATCTAAAGCTATGCAACTTTTAGCACGTGACCGGATAAAATAAAAGAAACATAAAATGTGATGTTTTCTTAAAAAATAAAAGTAAAGCAAAGGTTTCTATGATTGTTTGCAATATCTATATCATTAATTCCATAAATTATCTTTATTTATGGTAAACCTGATTGAATTTAGACAGGATATGCATTGAAATACAGATTTAATGTCATATTTCTATAATCGTTTCCAATATCTGTATCATTAATTCAATAATTTTTTCCCTTTTTCGCTTTCTTTAAAAAACATATTTAACATTTTGGCAATATCACCGAAAAAGACATTTTTAATATTTGATAAGAATAATCGATAAATTATTAGAGCATTTAACTCAAAAAGTTTTTCCGATTAAAATTACCGATTCTTTAACTATTAATAACTGAATCTTTTAACTTTAACTATTTCTTAAATTTTGGCAAATGAATATGAGATTTAATTGAACCTTTTAGAACGCATTACTCATGGCGAACAAGCTGGTCGCCAAAGGCGGCTAGTATTATATAAAAAGCTTCTGTAAATGTTTTTGATATGTAGCAAATTTAAATATTTGTGGTAAGCAATTTATATTTGTTAAAAAAATGTGTTGGTCTAAAAGTTTTTTTAGCTCGTTGATTACTATGTGCTTAAATACATATATAGTTTTTGTTCGTTCAAATTTGTTCTGCATGAAGATCATTTCAGATCTTCGATCATTTTATTTATTATGAAATTTCCTGAAATATTCATTTTCGGTCCTCGTACTTTTTTAAAGAAATAAGTTATTTATCTGCCTGGTTGAGAGGCACAATTTTTAAAAAAACTTTGATTATTGATTTTTGTAGATTTTCTTTAAGATTGTGACTTAAAATAAAAAATAAAATTAATTACAAATTTTATTTAAAAAATTAATTAATTAATGTGATTTATTTTAGGTAAAATTTGATGAAATTAGAGCAAACCGCAAAACACTCTACATTAAATTCAAGTTCTCCAATTTAAATAACCTTTCTACACAACATAGTTATTGTACTTATAACGGCAATGAACTAAAAGCTAAGAAAAATTTGCAAATGAAAAAAAGTTATGGATCTTTGAGCATTTTTACTCTAAAAATATTGTAAAGGCTATAGGCATTACTGACAAAATAGTGCTAAAAATCAAAAACTATTAACATTAGACCTAAATCGGTAGTTCATTACCTTCATAACACTTATGACAATATATATACAAAATGTCAGAAAAATATGTATCCATATAACAGGCAAATACTGGTTTGTTTTTTTTGCTGCAGGAATTTGCTGCTACCTACTGCAATATGCTAACATGCAATGACATAGAAAAATAACCGGTTCCTTAAAATTTTCTATTATATAAAAAAAACATAATTGTATAACAGTACCAGTAAATCAGAACCTAAAAGTACATTTTTCAACTCAACAAATGTATTTTTAGGAATAATTGTCCATAACAGATTTTCAAACCTTCAGTAATATTTTGTGTTTTCCCATAAAGGCACCTTTTCAGAAGATTTTGGTCACATAATTTAATATAAGTAGACAATAATATTCACAATATTTTTGGGAGTCCTATACTTGAGTCTTTGATATTTTTCCATCCGAAAGTGCATATTGGTATTTGCACCAAGAATATTTTCCCTTTGGGTATTTTCCATGTATTGACTTTTATTACTGGAACACACATGAATAAATGCAGCAAGTTTTGCACTTTGAATCCGAAATAAATAACCAATATTGGATCTTATTACAACGCCATAACACTTTTGTAATTTATTTACAACACTGTCTGTAAGATTTAATTTACCCCCGAAACTTTTACTACATTTTTAAAGTTCAATTGAATAACCCTTCGCTTTTGAACATGCCCTACACATCACATTTCCCAACAAAACCTTTTGTGAATTTTAGGCAGTGAATATTAATGGTATTAAAGAGCAAAAAACTGACTTCCGGCTATTCCATGCTACTTCCGGTTTTGTTTCCGTTAATGTTGATTTAAAGAAAGATCTAAATCTTCTGATATATTAATCGTAGAAACAAAACAAACACAGTTTTCAATAAATAAGTGTTTTTTTTAAAGGAAACATTAAAAAAATTCGTAATTTTCAACATCATTTTGTGATAAGTCAAAAATGAACTTGGCAAACCAGGCAGATACTTTAAAATTAAACTTTTTGCTACATATAAAATATTATTGAATTTTAAAATTTGACAAAACTAATCAAGCCAACATTTAATCATTAAAAAATGATTTTTTTTCGAAATATGGAATGGAAAATCACTTTCTGAGAAAACAAAAATGCTAGATTACTGCATTAAATTGGAAAGGGAGATGGAATAACATGGGGCAGTTTACAGTTTTTGAGAGAAAAAGGTATCGCTTACTGTTACCAGCCAGCTCGTATTTCTTGTGATTTTAAAAAAGAAGAGATTAAAAACTTTATATTTGAAGTGACTGGAAGAAATTATTATAACTTTTAAATGATGTGAGAGAAAATATTTTTTTTTTTTAAATTTTGTATTAATTTTCTTTCATTTTCCCATTAATCATTCTGATGATATTTTTCTTCATAGATAAGCCTTTTTCATTTCATGCTAATATTTATGCACAGCAAGTAAAAATTTAACAATAAAAAAGCCTTTCAAACAGTAAAAAGTGTTTTATTTGTTCCTTTATATAAATGAAAAGAAGAAACATTTTTTCTTTTGTGTATGCACCTTTTAAGATTTGTTTTAAGTACTGTTTTGAAAAGCTAAAATTGAGGTCGAGAATAATCCAGTTTTACTCCTCCAGTCAGACTCCTGCATGGTGATAAAGATATTTTTAAAAATATTTTATGTCCAAAACGATTAGTTATTTTTTCTCTTTTAAAAATTTTATACTCAATTTAATAGATTTTTTGAAGCTTAGTAAAACTATCTTAAATTTGGTTGAAATTAAAAATGGAGCATAGAAAAGGAAACATCACAAGCCTAGTTTCTGTATAAATGCCATTTTTTTTTAAATACTGGCATAATGTGATATAATTTCATGTCAAATGAAATTATACAGCATCTTAATATCTTTATAGCAATATTATGAGCTGGAGGAACACATTTTATAATGTAATCTCATTTTCTCCAATTCTGCAATTTTTAATTAAAGGACAATAAATGTTACATCATCTTAAAAATCAAAACATTGGATTCAGAAATCTATATTTACAGAAAAATGCGGAAGACAAATGAAAATAAAAATTTGATTCACAAATGATATAAATATGCTTAAAGTCCGAAAATGCCAATATTTATTGGTATAAAAATTCTTTTCGAAGACTGATTCCATTGATACGTTGTACATGAAAATGTCGCAATTGATTTTTTTGTACATGCGAGCTATCAGATGTAAAATATTGATAATATTCCTTTTGGCATATGACGATAATATTTATTACTCATTGATTTCAATAACCATGAACCTGTTACATTAAGTATAATAAATTAAGACTTTCGATTCAATGAATACGAAGCTCGTATCGAATGTGATAATATAATACTTTTTATCTCCTCTATCCTGAAATGTATTGGTGTGTATGCCGGCGTCCTGGCACAGGGGTAGCGTGTCTGTTCCGGGTTCGAGTCCCTGTTCGGGCATGGTTGTTACTCTGTGTTCTGTCTGTGAGGCGTGTGAATGTGCCCCCCCCTGTAAAAAGGGGTTGTGCAAGCATATGTGTGTGTGTGTCATCTTCATTTGAGCTAGAAGTCAGACTTCTGCCCTATGGGTGCTCAGGGTTCTTTACCCTCAGAATCTACTACACCCCCTTTCCGTGGGAACACGGACACGACAAAAAAAATTGCTATGTATGTATATCGATCTATAGTCATTCATTACAAAGGTATTTAAAAATAAGTTCCTTCTTTTTTGAAATTTTTTTTATTTATACAATATAGTTAATGTTCTCCTTCCAAAGACTACTCAAATTCAAATACCTCAAAATACTGCAGCACCAGAATAAAAATAATCACTAATGCCCTAAAAACTCGCAATGACAGCTTGTGCTATTAAAAGGTTAATATACAAAAAGGACCCCAATGAACGTTAGGACATATTTCAGAATTCTCAAAAAATCTCCCTGTAACCATAACCCATCGGAAAAAGTTATTTTAACGAACACAACACCTGCCATGAATATTCAAATGTGTGTATTTAACTAAAGCGAGAGTTATTTCGCAGTATGATCCAGGTGCCTCAGGTGTCCGCTGTAGTTTCATTGAATGGGAGTTTGATATTTCAATATTGAGAGAATTAATAAGAAAATTAATATAAAGTGTAATTATGAATTTCGTCTTCTAAATCTTTTGTCATGTTTTGTCTTCATTTCGAATGAATATATCGGAGACTGTCTCAAAGATCCATTTTCCTGTAGCTGTTAATAAATTGCTCATTTAACTATTACGAATAACCTTTTAATAGAGAATGCTGTATATGCGTATAAATGTATTTCTACAAGGATATCGTTTTATATAGACAAAGATGATCACATAGTGCTGTTATTGTGCTCCAAACAAAATGTTTGTCTTCCATAAGTATTTTGTTTATCTTACTATTTATCATTGTACAATTTGGATACAATTTTTTGTAATCAAGAATTAAAAAAAAAAATTAGCCTAATGTAGGAATATTAAGTTACGGGAGACATTATCACCAATGCTTATTCCCAGGCATCCTCATTGTAAAATGTGCATATATATGCTTCAAGCTGTGGATTCTAAAACACTCTCAAAAGAAATCTGCCAGTCTCAAAAGGTCTCAAAAGAAATCTGCCAGTATCAATTGTTCAGTATATTTATAAAATCGAATTTCCTGTGATAATAGTATTTAGGAAACAAAATAAAAAATTACATTTTTATTTAGGAAGCTTTTTAAAATATTATTCATCTGAAAAAGATTTTTTTAGTAGAGGGCTTACAACTTTAGTAGTTGCATTTTTTAATAGTCTTTGAAGCATACTTTCTTCGTATTTTAGCAATCTAGCATGCTAAAGTAAGAAGCTCACGTGAAAAGCAAGTCATGCTACAAAATGATTCCACACAATTATTTAGCGGAGTCTTTAAGACGAAATAAGAGAGATTATTTTGTATTTTCCATACCTTCGGGTAATTTGTTTTTTAAAATTTCCTTAATTGTAAGTAGAAATCAAAAATGCTAGTACTAAGTAGAATATCAAATAAATGGAACGGAGCTATGCATTAAAAATGTACAAATGTTAATCCAGATAATAAAATGTCACCGCTTATTTTTCTTTTAAAAATCAAGAGGAATTACGAACACTGCTTTTTACTTCCTCGTATACGAAATATGAAAACAGGAAGTAACTGTAAAATATTGTAATTGTAATTTTCATTAATCTTTGCTTTTCAAATCTGCCTCACTTCAAAAATTACTTTTTTTTGGACGTATGTCTATCTATCTCTCTATCTGTCTTTAAACACGATCATTCAAATAAGCTTTGAAATATATGAAAGAAATTAATTATTAATAATATTTACATCAAATTCAATCGATTTCAAAATAATTTTTAACGAAATCCTTTCAGAGGAAGTCGATCTGTCCTAATGTCCGAGTTGAAGGGAAACCGATAATTACAAAACATGAAACGCGAGGCAGATTTTGGTAAGCTGCTGTAGCATCTGTTATGCAGATTTGTTTTATAATTGAAACTAAATCCGGCAACGGATTGATGTCCAGTCGTTCTGTCGATTTGTATGCTCCTAAACGCCATAAATAACAATTGTAACAATCTAGATTATTGAAATTTGATATGTGATATTTTGATTATAGTTATAGTTCTCTATCAAATTTTATTCTCAATACATGTATTCTTCGAATGCTTGTGTTGTTGTTGTTGCTTATCCCCCCTGGACTGAATACCGATTCAAATCAAAACAAGAGAACGGGGAAAGAGAGGTGCAAGATAAAAGATTCCCAAGCACCCGAAGGCGGAAATCTCATTTTATCTCATCTGAAAATGACACTCACATGCAAAACCCATTTTTACATGGCGGGGGGGGGGGGCTTTCATTCATCTTAATGGGTAAAGAACAACCATACCCGAACCTGGGAAAGTTTTACTACTCATAAGCCAAGATGTCAGGTGAATATTTGTGAATTAATTGCATTTAATTACTAAAGATAGCAAGTTTTATTCAGCAACAATACTGAATTCACATCAGAAAGTAATCTTTCATAACTATTACTTTTCAATAACATACCGGTAATGCACAACTGTTTATTATTATTATTCAATCAAATACAAACTGTCATTTGTGAAAATAAAAAATCTGAGAACCCTTAGTGTCATAATCTTGCCCAAGGTTCGCAGTTTTCTGGGCAGGGACAGATGACATCTTTATTTGAGTGTATAAGAAAGAGAGTTCATGGATACCATGCCTCTAATTCTAATTTAAATTTAAATACGATATTAACACTTTTTTTACATCACGTTTAAATTTAATCATCTGACAATAACATGCATGGTAGAGAAATAATGTTTAAATTATTATAATGAGGTAGTTTTGCTTTTTCTCCTCATCTAAGACGATAATCGCCGATTTCTAGAAAAACATCCGATAATTACCATAGTTAACAAACAAGTATCTAGAATTTTTCCAATTACTGAAACCGAGATTTTTTTAGTAATTCGATCCGGTATACCTGTTTCGATATGAGCTTAACATTTAATTCCAAAATTTGGAATACTTCTTAAGATATAATTAATTTTGTTATCTTAAGATTCCGCTTGAGGTAACCCAGTAAGGACGATATATTAAATAAATCTCATCTTACTGAATGCGAAATGACTATTAACTTACATTTTTTCTTAGCTCAACATTTCGAAAAACTAGCTAAACATGATTCTGAGTGATCTTAAACATTCATTTTCAAATTCCAAATAATATAAGCTTTTATTGGAAATGTAAGCAATTCATTAATATGTATAATAGAGTCCTCCTCTTTGACTGATTCTATCTTAAGGCTAAATAGTAAGAAATGTTTATTATGAAGGGCATGCTCTGATTCTAATGTTTTGAAACGAAATGTAACTGTTTGGAGAAAAAATAACTATTCGCTTAATGGCATGTTAAGTCAATGAATTTATCAGGCTTTATTTTAAGGTGGAAATTCTCTTTTCTGCTCAGGCTAATCGGATAAGAAATTTTCCAGGAATAAGTTTATAAAGGAATTATAAACAAACATAGAAAGGGATTAGAATTTTATTTTTAATGTGATTTTACCGATATTTTAATAAGCTAAATAATAAGTCAATGATAGGGTTTTAAGTCACACAAATATGTACTACTTTCCACAAATAATCATTTGACGTCATCAGCTTGAAAGAATAGTATACACTGATGGAAAAAAAATCCCAACACCAAGAAAAATTATTGTACAGTAATGAAATTTTAGGAATACATTTGTCTAGGTAACATATTTAACTGATTAAAGTTTCAAGATCACAGGTAGAGAAATTGGCAAGAAGAGCCATTTCAAATGTGAAATGTTGGTACATTAGTAACCGGCGTAACTGCCAGAATTTTGAATGCAAGCATGCAAACGTGCATGCATTGTGTCGTACAGGTGTCAGATATCAGTTTGTGGGATGGAGTTCCATGCCTGTTGCACTTAGGCGGTCAATGCAGGGACGGTTAATGCTGGTTGTGGATGATGCTGGAGTTGTCGTCCAATGATGACCAATACGTGCTCGATTGGAGAAAGATCTGGTGAGCTAGCAGGCCAGACGTACAAATTTGCAGTCAGGGTACGTAGGATAACCACGAGAGTGCTCCTGCTGTCAAACGAAATTGCTCCCAAACCATAACTCCAGGAGTAAGCCCTGTAAGTCTAGGATGCAAACAGGTCACTAGTAGGCGTTCAACTTGCCTCCTTCTAACCAACAAACGGCTATTACTGCAACCAAGGCAGAACCGACTTTCATTAGAAAACACAACATATCTCCACTCATTCCTCCAATGAGCTCTAGCTTGACACCACTTCGTCTTCTCAGAGGCATCCTTGACTAACATTAACCCATTACGTCAAATATCAACTGTAAATAACGATCACAAACCGTACAACGCTTATTTAAAGCAAACCTCATTTGCATGTTCATAGTGTCGCTACTAGCGCCACACTTACGCGCGTAGCTCGAAATTTGAATCGACGTCATCTTTCAGATGTATAAACACGCCTACTAAATTTCGTTTATCTAGCACAGCTCCTTCCTAGTGTTGGGATTTTTTCCATCAGTGTATTTACAGAGATGAAGCTTATTAAACCCAAAATTAAGAATTTTTTTTCATTATTTCCCTCGAATTTCTATTTTTTCAGCCTCAAATACAAATACAAAACACTATACTCGCCGAGTATTTTGACTGTCAGAATTTAATAAAAATTCATATTTTAATCGTCATTTAAATTAATTTTAAAAAATCATTGTGACTATCAGTTAGAGAAAAGGAAATCAAACAATGAAGTATTGGAATTTTGTTTGTAATTTTTACCACGAATATGTCGTGTTCAAATAAGTTATAGGCAAAATCTGAGTATGGGAATTCAGAATATCTTACACGTCCATGTGAACACTTTAACTGAAAAAAAAAACCTACATGGACGAATTTTTGTATAAGGTTTTCAGAAAAATATGAAAAAAACATTTCAGAAACAGATAAAAGAACAATCCAAACAATTTAGTATCTTAAGTAAATAAAAATTAACAATGTTATTAATGTCTTCATTAAAAAATAGTTTTTAATGTGGTCAAAAAATGTATACAAAAAATGTAAAAAATACTTTTGACATTTTTCCATAAATATCCATCAAGTCTTGTGTCAATTGCAATCTAAATTATTCAGATTATATGATTTACGTTTAAATTATAGTTAAAAACTTTTATTATATAGGCTTGAGGGAAAGCTCCTCAATTAAATATTGATAATTATGTATTAGTGAATTATGAAAGATAATAAAATATAAATGAGTTTTGAAAATCATTTTTAGCAACGCATTTAACTTTTCTTCTAATAAGACATCCTCTTTAATATTAGAAATTGTCTTTGATATTTATTTATTTTAGCATTATATACACTTTTGACAAGAATAGTTTCACACTGAAATTTGAACCTATCACCTATTGCTATGAATTATTTTTTTAAATGCATTTACATTAATTGAAATTATATTTATTAAAATAAATTTCAGACATTATGTTGAAAGTGAGGATTAAAAGAAAACAGAATGTTGAAAATTTCTGATTTAATTGAAAGATGGCTTCAATATTAAAATAGAAGAACTTGAAACCTAACGGATTTAATCGAACTTCGGAAAATATTTTCTATTTTCTTTGAAATATACAAGCGAAATTTCAAACTACATGAAAAATTTTACTAAATAGAAAATGAAATAAGGAAAAATTAGCCAATTTATTGATTTCTGTTTGCCTTTTATTTGTAAATTTTTATTACATCGATTTTTTTTTTTCGTTGAACACCTGAAATATGTGGATGAAAAGTAGCGAAATTCGATATGATTGTTCTCGCCTCCCATACGGATGGTTAACGAGACCATTTTTAATGACGGAACATACATCATTAAGGAGAAGATATTGTGCTCACCATCTATGGGAATATGTCATGCCCCATAAAATTATACGTCGTAGCGGGTTCATCAGAGCATCGGGTCTCTACGGCTAGACTGGAATTTTTTAATATCTAAAGGAATCTTTCAGGTGGGCTTATTATCTCCTGTATCAGATTTGAGGAAATGGAAAATTTTCTTCGATTCTGAATGGAGAGAGATTTTCTGTTCTGATGCGAACAATACAGAAAAAGCCGTTTAAAAATCCGTTTTTTTTTTTTTCTTTTTCTGTATTCGTTAAAATATTTTGTATTCTCTGTCAAGTTTTAAAATGTTTTTTATGATTCGAAATTTCAAATACTGATTTCTAATTGATATATTTCGCATCTGGCTGTCATATGAATATAAAAACAAAATGTGTTCTCACTAAAACAATCTTCGCGATAACCCAAAAACGGGAACTTTTCTGTTTTCGAATTTTGCTTTGATTGACAAGCATTTGAGAGTTTTTAGACATTTAACCAACGATTTTTCCCTTGCTTTTATGACTCATTTTGACATATTCGTCAGTACATTTTTGGTACAGTTAAGATCACGACAAAATAAATTATCCTTTCTGTTTTAAATGAAAATTCAATTTCTCTAGGCGACAGGAATTTTTCGAAATCAAATTTTGGCTGTAAATTGCGAATAAAAATTATTCATATTTTTAATCCGATGATAAAATTCTCAGTTGCAAATATTTATAAATAATTCCAGAGGACTATTCAGTTGCGTCACCCAAAAGGACAAAATATTATGCTTCCTTCTTGGAAACATTCGTACAATTTATTTCTGTTTATGAATTGCGAAATGATTAGAAAACTATTAAATAATTATTTTTACTTACTTAAACAATAAATAAGCCAATAACTCTGATTAATTGAAAGACAGATATAAAAATCTTTTATGCTTTTAAATTTTTACTCTATAATTTACTAAGCAGTATACAGCAAAAGTAGATAAAGGATGTAATTTATGGCTGAATCATAGATTTTAATAGATTGTGAAGATAAAAATTAGAAAATAAATAAAACTCTATCCATGCGTATAACAATATCTGCAGTTAGAAAAAGAAATGTGTTATCAAATAACCGCAATAGGAACCTATAATTCAAAAGGAAAAAAAAAATATTATCTTCAGAACGTAGAAAAGGAAAGCTGAACTTTTTTATAATTTTTCACTAATCATTGTTTCTCTAGTTAAAGAAAAAAAAATGATTAAACTAAAAAAACACATGTTCAAAAACAGTGTTATTTTTTTTCTTCTTATTTTTATAAAGGAATATTTTTAGCACTTTCTCGTGTTCAGGTACAGCAGAAATGTTGGAACATCTAATTAAGATGAGTTAAAGAGATAAAAGACTTTTTTTATCACTCGCAAGTATATGAAATAAAAAAGATATTCCTGGCTATACTAATACAGAACATATTTTTATCCTAGTAAAGCGAAAAAAAATTTCCAATTCTGAATAAAACGCCAGACTTTTTCTATAGAAATTTAATAATGAATCTGTAAGTGAGCTTAACAAATAAAAAAATTAAGAGTCATACATTTTAAATCAAAATACAGGTTCGCAGTTTTAACAAAATTTAATAAGGGCCATAATTCGTTAATGTAAAATAAATATATGATTGCGATTGATTTGGAACAAAAGCTTCACGGATTACTTAAATTCATTTTGCATGTTATAATCTTCGGTGAGAAATATTCTTAGATAAATAGAGCTATCCCAATAAGTGATTTAATTTACTAAAACAACCTAAATAAATAAAAATATGATAGCTTAAAATTTATGCGAAAACAACCTAAAGTTAAAAACGCGAAACTAAAAGAATTTTTGTTTTTATTCCAATAATATAAAGCTTAAATTTTTATTAATTGCTTGTTTTTTGTATGAAAATCCAATTCTGAATTTCACCTGTATTAATGAAGCAATTTAATTTGAACCAAGGCCATATCAGTAGAATGGCATTTGAACCACATTCCATTCTCCTGACCTCTCAATACTGTAGCGATTGTTTTAATCGCATTAAGTTCTAAAAGATTAAATTTCGATGTCATAAAGGTCCAAGAATGCATTATGCAACTCTAATTTACTAATAATTCCAAACTGTTATGC
Source organism: Argiope trifasciata (assembly GCA_026543055.1). Lineage (NCBI taxonomy): Eukaryota > Metazoa > Arthropoda > Arachnida > Araneae > Araneidae > Argiope > Argiope trifasciata. The sequence continues at coordinate 5,869,193 of JAPMOQ010058975.1, forward strand.
ATTCTAATGCATTCGTTGCCTTTAAATACTGATGACAAATTAGAATACAGAACTACATAGTATTTAGCTAGACAGTTTCTAAGTGATATAATTTTGTGGTAGTTGTTTATAAGCATATTTCTTGAAATATATTCAGTTTTCAATTGAAATAATGATATAAGCATTTAGTTATTTCAGAAATAATATTACTAACCAATTCATTGAAAATAATCAATAAATTTTATATTTTCCGAAATCTTAACATAATATCTTCATAAAAAAGGACAATGATTTGGTTGGAAATTCAAGCACATTGGGAAAGTTAGGATGCAAATTACAACATTGGATCAAATAAAGTAATGCATCTATCTTTGACACAGTTCACATATTCCACAATTATTATCTCATTTTGAAATACCGTTTCCGAGTAAAAGGATTATAATTACAAGGATCAGCATAATATTGACCGATACTCCTACCCAAGTTCATCGTCAAATGCTCTGCCGAGATACACTTTAAAAGATGGTTTGTATTGACATGACAGTTCAAATGCTCTATTATTCCCGTTGATGCAATTGACAAACAATGCATTTTAAAGCAGAAGAGCTGAAAGTGCTTTCATTCAGACGCGGGATAGTTGTAAATATAATTAAATAACTGAATAAAACTCTACAGCTTTCTAACAATTTACCCATCATTTTACATCTTTATTCAGACTAATGAAAACACATCACAAGAATAAGGAATACTGTGTGTATGTATATATATAATATTATATAAATAATATTATCTATATAATAATATTTATTATTATTTATATTTTAATTTATATATACTAAATAAATACACACACTAAATTTTGACAAAAGATCTTCGCTTTTTTTCACTGTCCTTCACATTTTAAAAAATATATAATACATCTCCTCTAGCAATATATTAATTATTAGATGGAATATTAGCATGCTAGAACTTGTTAATTTTTCACCTATTTAATAAAAAAAATTACTAGAAAATTTTATATTCATACTTCTAGTTCATGTGCGTTTTAAACTTCTTAAAAATTCAAAAAGTAAATGTGTGGTATTTTGTTCAGAAATATTATCATTTATTTTAAATCCGCTGCCTTGTTACTAGAAAAAGGCAAAACAAAACATTCCTATAGTGACTATAGGGTAGTGTTTATGGGCTATTATTTAACCACTAAACGCATCGAGAGAATATCAAATATGTTTTCTGTTTGTAGCTTCTACAGACGAAACTAATGAATCGAATTCAATCCTATTTCATGTGTATATTTGGAATGACATAGAAAGATGTATTTAGTAAAAAAGAAAATGAAATGTGTCAGAAGTGACCGATATAGTAGGTCGTACATAAAGACGATCAGTGTGTTGTAAGTGTTGCATGTGATCTTGTAGATAGATCATAATTTCAAATGTTAAGAGATTACATTCACTGAAATGCATACTGTATATCTTTTAAATTTATGCATTATTTGCTCTACGTGATTTGTTGGATACACGGAATATTAGAAATATTTAATTTTAATCAAATCCTGTGGCTATATTCTCATACCAATGACCTCTTCATTAACAGGCTTTAAAGCCGTATCATTTTAATTGTTTTACCTATTCTTTGTTCACAGTGTACATGATCCATTCTATTGGATGCTAGTGTCACTGCATAGTATCAATAATAAAAATCTAAATGTCCAGTCAATCGACCTTTTAAATTTCGCGCTGTTGTCTGGATAATCTTAAAAATACACTTTTTCTTTAGCTACTTTGTAACTTAATTCATGTTTAGATTTCAATGAGGGGAAAGTTAAATCATTCAGCATTTGGTGACTAGAAGAAAATGTATTTAAATTGCTGGAAATTAAGTATAGCTATTTTTATGCTATATACAGTTCATTTAATTGCAAATATTCAATTTTTTTTCAAAATAGTAAAAAATCTTATTTTTTTGCCATTTTACAATTTT
>JAPMOQ010058975.1:5871554-5895482 GCA_026543055.1 Argiope trifasciata
GTGTGTGTGTGTGTGTGTGTGTGTGTGTATGCATATACATATTTGAATTGTAAGATGGTGGAAAAATAATTTTCATGCTGAAATATTTCTGAAAGTTGTGGAGAAAAATCTCAAAACCTCATAATTCTTTTTATTGCTTTTAAGATCCCAACAAATAAGAAATATTTTAGAAGCTTCCAAGCAGAAAAAAATTCTTTTATAGGCAGTTGTTTTTAATTTATGCACTGTTTTAAAGATTTTTTTTATTTATAGAAATTTTTTGATTCATTTATACATTGCTAAAATTGGATTCATTTATACATTGCTAAAATTGGATTCATTTATACATTTTATAGACTTTTACATTTATATATAGATTCATGTATACATTGCAAAAATTATATTCATTTATACATTTTATAGATTTATATATTGCTTTGCGATTTCATGTTTTTCATTTCTTTATAGACAGCCTATTAGTTCTTAACAATGCAGATAAAAGCTAACTTTCTTTATATATACGCGGTTTCTGCTGGCTTCACTAAAAAAGTCGTCATTTCTCAAGCATAAATTATTTACTGATAGTACTTGCTAAATTTATACAACTTCATTCTGCTTTTAAGCACTAACAAATAAATGTATCTGTTAAGTATGAACATTTGAAAGGCAACATGGATATATGTAATAATTTCAAATTAGCTACTCTTTTAAGATAATTCTTTAATACCGAGAACTACGTTTTCAAGTACGAAGTTGCGAGGCTTTCTAATTTTCCCACGAATCCTTTGCTGAACTCTGCAAATTCCTTCTGAAACTATATAAAATCGAAATTCTTCCACAGGCTCGTTCTTTCATCTTTCCCGCTTTTCTGCTGAATCCACCGTTTTACTCTAGCCATGGCTTGGTCAATTAATCTCGAAAAAACTAAAACCTGGATTATATCACGAAGTTCTAAAGAATAAAAGACTGAAAATTATGCGAATAAATAAATGTCAAAATTTGAATTTGTCTAACGGAAGTATTTTCATTTGAATCGAAATATTACTAAAAATAAGATGCCTTGGGAAAATATAGCAGTTTTGGTTCGCAATTTTTTCATTGCTCCTGAATCATAATAACAATATACACCTCAAAATAATTTGCGACTTCTTTGAAAACTCAACAGAACCAGAATTTGAAATTAATATCCTTTTACATATGTCAAAATGAAAGTTACTTAGCGAAAATAAGCGAGACTGTCGCAATCACTTTTTAAATATTTGGAAGTCAAATATATTTTTATTCATGACAGCTTAAACTTAATTGTAAACAATCCCAGTGGCACAATTCAAATATTTTTCTATGTTAGAGAAGCTGAATTAGCTATGATTTATTCGCAAATTACTTCAAAATTTGCTTTAATATTAACAAAAGGGAAAATTTTAGAAATAATAAGATAAATTCTTTCAGTCTCTTCAATATTATTTATATTAAATAAATTTCATGAATTTTTTCAGAAAACAATTTATAAAGAATTATAGAAAAGTATGTTTTAATTTTCGTTTGACAATCTTACATTTTTAATTCTTTTTTTATACGTATGCCATTTGTTTAAAAGATATTTGTTAAAAATAAACTGTATAAACATTTTAATTGTATAAACAACATAAAAATTATTTAATTAAAATTCTCAGGAATTAATCAAGAAATACTCTAGATTAATCTTTTTGAATCATAACAATAATTAAAAAAAGTTTTCATATAAATTAAAAAATCTTTGAATACACACTCTTTCTCTAACTTTAATCATCAAATTAAGTAAATTAAATGCAATGTAATAATACCATTTTATAAGTGAGTATAAAATTATGCTGTTTCGTTAAAAAATGAGTTCATATTTTGAGTATCAAAACTGCAATATTTTTAAATATATTTTAAGTTTAAAAAAGCCCTTTGACATGTTATGACTTAAAAAAAAGTAATGAGCATTTTTAACTTTCTGAATATTTAAGTAAAATAATAGGGAAGAAAAAAACCTCAAGACATTTACAATGATGTTAAAAATAAAGTTAAAAAAAAACGTTTAAATGATTTTTGTTTCCGGTGCCAAAGTACTCAGGTTCCTGAAGAAAAATTTAATCTCCCGAGATGTTGTAGAAATAAAAACTGTTCTCTTCATTGGGGAAAATGCGATTCTCATGCTCCTTTACAGATATCTATGATATACCTAAAGTGTATGAGAGAGTTTTCAACTTAATATTTTTTTTTTACTTTCTCCTTTTCGTTTAATACATTAAAATGTTGAAGAGTTTTTTTTTTGTTTCTATAATGAGCTAAATATCTTTTTTTTTTTTGTTTTCGTTCTGGAAATAAAGCTATTTCATAAAAGATAGATATACTTTAATACTCTTCAATGTTGGGAAAGTGATATTATCAAAATATTAAAAACATGAAAACTTAAAAATTAAAAATTTTAAAAACATGAGTGTAGAAATTTTCATATGACCATAAATTTAAAGGTATTTGTTCTTTCATGTGAAGTCAGTACGTATAAGGTAAATATCCACATTGGTCAGAAATTAAATTCCAAATTCATAATTTTTTTTTGTATACAAAGAACAAAGAGCAAGTGTGGTAATCATCAAAATATTTAAACTGGAGGTTTTGGCAAATCTCCAAACCTCCATGAGTTCGAAAAAAATATTTTTGGAATTATATCTATCTATCGGTAAGTCCACTCTATGTTTGCCTGTCAACTCGATACTAGGCCTATGAAATTTAGTATCTTGTCCTTATACCAAAATTTATAAATTTCTGTCAAATTTTAACCAAAATCCATCCATTCAGCGGAATTGTGTCTGTTCGGATATCCGAATTTGAGCTATCATGAAAGCTACAACAACAAAGACTGCTATAAATACATAATTTGGCACAAAAATTTACAGTCTAATGTGTACATATATGTTAAATTTGGAACTGAATCATTCAAGATTTGACTGTCCGCTAGTCACAAACCTGTAAAAGTTTACTCAAAAATAGCAATTAATTAAATAAACTAAATGTTGAATGTGATCTTGGGACAATAGTAATTTAATGTCAAATTTTGGATTCAATCAAGCTAGATTCAGTCCAACGAACGATCTACAGTAAATATTGTATACACTGCGAATGGTATGCAGTTAATGCACAAGTACCGGTTCTCTTAATTATACTAAAAGGCTAAACTGAGAAAATGAAAATTTGAATAGCCGTGATATTTACTGCTTTGTCCAATTCTGCAGCTTTATGTGGGAGGACGGAGTAACAATTATGCTACAGAAAGTAGCAATTAAATTAATATGAGTTCAGATGCTATAGAAATATTGTAATTGTTATATTTTACTGCTTTAAATAATGAATCTGTGACCTTCATTCGATGTACTTCTTTCCTATTTAGTAGTGAAATTCCTATATTGTAGGCAACCGAAATTTTTAAGTGATAATTTAGTTTGGAGAGAAAATATTTATATTATTTTATTCTTTGTATTTCTTAACAAAGTGTACTCATGCAAAAAATTTCTCATCACTCAAGACTTTATTTATATTCTTGTTTAACAATTGGTATATTTTTTAAAACCTCTAATAATATTATGTTGTCTCAGTATCAACTTTTCCAATAAATAATATAGGAAGTCTGTATTGATTTTAGGATTTTATTTTTACAAAATGAATGAAAATGTTTTTATAACATGATAAAACATTTATAGAGAAGTAAAATGTTGTTAAAATATAGATGTTTGGAAGCAACAGTTTTTTTTTCACATTGTAAAAATATATATTTTTAAATAAGCACTCTACATGGATGGTATAGAATATATTATTCTCATTATTACAATACAAGGATATTTCCTCATATATATTTTTTGTTCTTTAAAATATAAAAATGGGAAAATACTTTGAGAGTTTTACTAAACAACAAAAATTGCAAAAAGTATTTTCCATATACATGAAAACAGAACATATATATATATATATATATATATATATTTATTTAAAAATAAACTGACAAACTCAGTATAGCTTGAAATAAAAATGATTTTTTTTATTATTATGCAAAAGTACTATCATTTAAGGGCTCTATAACGATAATATATTTTTTTATAGAAATTTGAATTTAAATATATTTTCAAATGAGTCCCGAAAATTATGTCTGTGAAGGAAAATGTGTTGTAAAACTTCGGATATATGAATTTATTATTTTGTCACGTGTTCACGAGAAACTCTTAAAGAGAAATTTGCAAAATGAAATTGTGCATTAAACTATTATTGTTTATAGTTTATAAATATGCATTGATTTAAAAAATAAAACAATTGCCAAATTATTATCATAAATTAACAATTTATAAAAATTATAGCTTTTACCAAACTAAAAGCTTTTATTAATAGCTACATATAATTTCTGCTGTCAATTTAACAAAGTATTCATAACCAAAACGGTTTTTTGATTTTGAGCTGTCTTCGCTTGAATTCATGGAACGGTTTGAAATGGAACGGATTCATGGAACGGAATATTATTCATTGCAAATATTTGTATTTTATTAATATAAGATAAATGCAGACGAAACAACATGTCAACGTATAATGCAATACGAAATGTATTATTCATACCGTCCTTTCAAAATACGTCCGGGTATTCATTTAAAGAGAACAGGCGTTTAGTCTCTTTAATTAAGTCTAATTCATATTTGCCAATTCAAAGATGTCAAAGTTGCATCTAAACGGCAGGTTTGCATTCTGGAGTTTAGTTTAATCAAATTTAGAAATCACAGTCAAAGTGAAGAGCATAGAACGAGACATTTCACATCCGTTCTTGAGAACGAGCTAATATGAACCATTGAAATTAAAGGCGCATGAAATGTCAAGTGAAACATTCCTTTTGTTCAATCAAAATATGTAGCTTTGTACTAATCATTAAATTTGGATGTAGTTCTCTAGATTTAAAGAATTATTTCAAGGTTGTGCCTTAAGGACACTTTTAACTTCAACTTAAAAGATTTGAATAATCGATGTGAGTGAAGAATCGATGAAGTGTTTGTTCCAATGAAAATCAAAAAAAGACTGAATTCCTGAGATAGTTTTTGATAAATTTTGTTATTATTATAATTATTCAAATCCTTATATGAACTTTAAATTCGTCGAATATTGTCCATTTTGAAGCTTAGCCACAACGCATTTATGATGCAAGATACATATTAATTTGAGCTGAAAAGTATTAATGACATGAATATTATATATGAGCAAAATTGTTTTTAATCCAGTTCATTATAGGCACTTCAGGAATCTTACAACAAACATACAGGCTATGTATATTATATAATATAAACACTAGAAGAGTTAACCTGAGACATTGGTCTTATTACATTATTTATTTTCCAATTTCCCTTTTCCATTGTGGTCATTAAAATTTCTGATTTTACTCTATACAATTGGTGTAATCAATAAATTTATCTTTCCAAGATATTTTGACAAGTAAAAAACGCGTGTAAAAAGGAAGTAAAAAAGCGTGAAATCTGAGTATGTTTTTCTTTTCAATTTTAAATGCAAAAAAAACCCTATCATTTTACCATTTAAAATAAAATGTTTTGAAATTTAAGTCACGTTAGTTTTATTTTTAAATTTTAATAACCCTCCTGATGAAAAAACAAAAAAATGCCTCGTTTATATAGGTTAAAAATTAATATAAATAATCTAATGACACTGTGTGCTATTACAAAAAGATTTCTTAGTAATTTTTAAAAAATGAAATACAAATTCAATTTATAAAAGACCAAATTTCCGTGCTTCACAAAATTATTCGATTTCGATCGTAACATTGTCAAGGACGTCAAATATATAAGAGCTTATATCAATTTTTATTTTTACTTTTTTCGTCATTTAACATCTGCTTATTGCACTACAGTTTATATTAGAAAAGAATAAAAAGACAGTATGAATAGAAAGTTCAATTTTTTTTTATGAATTTCTTCGAAATGCAAGCAAAAATTAAGACATTTTTTTATTCAATTCTTATTCCCCTTATGTGAGACTTGCTATTCTTTTGTAAATGATCTCATTAAGAATTCCCAGCCTTTTTTATGACATCTTAAATGTAAGTATAGAAAAGATAATAAATAAAATCTGTTATTATACTGTTTCCTATTATTGAACAATAATTTCAGTAGAACTTTCTAATATTTGTTATTTAAGTATCAATATATTATTTACATTTTTCTATAGTATGAAACACAATGCAGATAGCTTTCCATTCATTTTATTTAATGAATGGATTGCCCCTCAAAACTTTACACTGCTTGTAACGTGCTTCAGGCTTTCGTTTTCAGATAGCAAATAAGAAATTGCACGATTTTTAGAAATATATGCGTTATTTTTATATAAATTTGCAAATAAGGAAACGCAAAGTTTCTTAAAAACCGGATAAATTGTGCACTACAAGAAAGGAGTGCAATCAAGCATAATGCAGCTTTCAAGAAGAATGCAAGAAATGGAATATACACTTGGGATTCACTGCAGGAAAAACAAGGAGAGTCTTCTCGCTTAGCCATTGGCTTTTGAATCCTCAAGAGATTTGGAATAAACCGAATTGGCTTCTTTGCCTCCTTTTGTTTTTCATATTTATCATTTTTTCTGCTGCTCACATTCTACCAAGTGTTTCTAAGAGTCTCGAAACATGCTATAAAATTAAATTCTGTTTTAAGAAATACTTTTACAATTACAAAAAAAAAACCGATTAAAACCAGGTTTTTTTGTACACTTTGAAATCATTTGTATTTTGTTTTTACGGAATTCTGGAGAATAATTAATAAAACAAAACATTTTCTTTTAACGATTCATTGGATTTATTTTTTAAATGCATAGTGCACGGTTAAGGTAATTTTGGATATTGATTTCGTGGAAATTGAAAGTTTTCCATGAGTAAACATTGGCTGTTTTACGATTATTAAACAAATTGCTGAAGAAATAATTTTAAAAATTATATTTTATTCTTAGTAAAAAGTTTTAATAATATAGCGAACTTCTTTTTTGTAAACGCTAGTTCGCAAGAAAAATGCAGAATAAATGTTTCCCATTAAATGATAAATAAAGAAGAAATGTTGAATTAATATAATACTATTGTTTAGATTTTAGGAAAATAAATGATCACAATAAAAATTGAAAATCATTTCCAAATACATCTATATGAGGAAGCAAAATAGTTGAACTTAAGATGTATTCAATTAGTTGTAAGAAAACAAAGAAAAAAGCCCACCTAAAAGGATTTTTTTTTTGTTAACAAATAATGCTTCAAAAGTGTGAAGGAATTTAAATTTTACTATGAGTAGCTCTGTCATTCTTTGAAACATAAATGTATTATTAAAAAAAAGAAGTAATATGTTTTTTGCCAATTTATTCAAATAGCTAGATTAATCCGAAAGGCATCATAATTTAGAGAAAAATGTGTTTTACTGGAAAGCATGTATTAAATTTTTGTAGGACAAGACTATCAGTTTTCATCAGAGATTGCGAAAAAATGCGCATCTACTATCCGATTATTACATTATTTGTCATATTAGGTTTGAAGTAAAATAAGATATACATCTCATTTATTAGTTGATGGGAATAGAGATTTTATGGAGTTTTTGAGAAAAACCCTTTATTCTTTCTACTCACCCGTGGTAAAAGGTTTTAGAGTTCGAATACTTTTCTTTAACTGGGATTATGAGCAACTACACTTACAAGCTGAACTATCACAAAAACCAATTAAGCTTAAGCCCAGGAAATAACACTCTTTGAACTAAACGAATCAAATTTTCCTCTTAAATAATTCTCAAATATCGAAGATTCTATGACAATATTGAGAGAATTTCCAGATGTAAATTCCTTTTAAGAATTAAGAAAGTGTTTTGTTTCTCAATATTTTAATTAACTTTAGGAGGAAGTTTCATATACAACTATCGTTTTCACAGTTCTTTATTTCAAAATTACAAAAACTATTGATTGATAAGAATAATTAATTGTTTTTTTCTTTATGTAGCTAGTGACTATTCTTATGATTCTAAAAATATGTAAAATCAAATATTAAGGAACTATCGTTTAGTAAGCTGAAAGCCCCAATTGAATTCCTCAAAGAAAATGCGCTACTAAAGAATTGCAGAGCAAAAATTAGAAGTTTGTGTATTTTCGATTATGAAGTATTTGTCCGCAAGAAGTTTTGAGTAAAAAATAGTTAAAAATACGGTGAAAATATAGCTATTTTATTCCCTTTTTAATTCATTTTAGTAAAAATCTTCTGAAATGAATAACATTTATTAATAAATTGTGGAAAATGTCGGTTTCATTGAGTTACATACATGTTATTTTGTTTATACAAACAATAGTATCTATATAATAATCATTAATCATTAACTGTCTCAATACGTGGCTAAATTTAAAAAAGGGGTTTTCTTTTCTCATTACAGAACAATGAAATATAAATTATTCTGCATATTATCCCAGTGTCCAGTTCTTATTAGTTTAATTCACTAATGGATGAAATATCTGTCATTTACGTTATTCTTTCAACTGAGCCTTTAGAAACTGGGAAAAAAATATTGAAAGCAATAACACATAATTGTTTCTCAGTAAGTCTTAGAAACTATTACTGATGAAAAAAATGGCTTGCATCAAAAATTAGCAACTTATCCTTATCTAATTAAAACTTATAATTAGCATTTTAAGATCAATGTAGTAAAATCGTTGGAAGCACATATCAAATAGAAAAATGGATATTTATAGAAGCTAATTAATTTAACTTAGCAGTAAACTGAAAACGGAAGGAATAAGTAACCATATGACAACAATTAAGTCTAATTTATTTTTACTTTGGACATACTTCTAAAATGTTAACTATAATTTTACAAAATTTTCAAATTTATTTACAAAATACAGATAATGAAATTATTTTGCTTGATGAAAACATTGAACAACTTTTATCTATTATAGAAGTTTGCATGCTTAGTTAATGCTATATCGTAAGCAATGAACAATTCGAGTGTAACGCTTATAAGAGATTCTAATCTATATTATCTTTCAAGTTATGTCATCGATTGCTAAATCTAACAATTGATAAACATTCAAATTTTAATTTCTATGTACCACTAAAAACTTTTAAATTCAAATTGATAGAATTTCAAACAAATTATACAAAAATGTGTTGAAAAATCTCTGAAGTTTAATTACTTCAGGAATTTATAACTAACACATTGATTACATCGCAATAAGATTACTCAATTTGTAGTATACTTTTTTATTTGTAACTGTATAAAAATGGTAGCGAAATCAGCAGACATCTCATATCTGCATCTCATTTGTAATTTGAACCATTTAACGTCATATCTATGATAATAATTTTTGTTATTAAGGCAGTAAAGTATTATAAAATTAAATATTATAACTTTTAGGATGAATTTACTGTTCAAAAAGAAGTTTCTAAGTTTATTTGGTTGCAAAAAAGAGACTTAAAAAGGAAAGAAATCCATTTGATTAATTTAAAAATTTGAATAGTTTTTGCATCATTATCCACCCACTAATAACCCACTTCTTCATTCAATTAAAGAAGATTAATTACCTAAATTTACATTTTATTGTCTAGACATCCCCTCCCCCAAATACAGGATCAATATAACTGTGTGGGCTTGCCATCAATTTTTTTTTCTTCAAAATGGAAGAACTACATTTAATAAAATGATCTAGAAACTGTGATAATCATAATAAATATTTTGTTTTTTATTTATTCATTTAAATCACTTCCTTGCTTCAAATTAGTAATTAAAATATGTGCTCTGATCATATATGTAGTGTATAGGGTGTTCAACATTATTTGGAAAATTTCAAATTTGAGAATATTAAGAATATAAGAGGCTACATTAGAAACCTATGGAAAGAATTGGAAAAAAGAAACATTTTATTTGGAAAGTAATCTCTTCTACTGAAACATTTTCTTACTTAAATATATCGTTATATTTATTTACAATTAATGTGTAAACTTTAAATCAAGTTATCAAATAGATGGCAGCATTTTTAATTATTTTCACAATTTATTATAGATTTCAAAATTTCTCAAGTATTCTTAAATTGCTTTTAACACTTTTTTTATTTGTATAAGCTTTTTTATGTACAGTATTAGCAAAAATTTTATATATTTAATTAATGTCTACATTATTTTAAAATGTTAATAAAATATTTTGCTTAAATTCTTAAAATTTATTTCATCATAAATTTGTTTTTCATAGATTTTTGATTATGAATGTAATGTTCTTCGAGCATAATTATGTTGCTGCAAACAATAAGATTTTAAATTGAATCCTTATTCGAAACTTCTTATTATAAACACACATTCATGATAATGTCTGCATTGTTTTTTTGAACTTGATCTTAAGAATGAAAATCATTGAAAGTTCATATATTTAAATTCGGTACAAACTCGTATAACTTTAAAACTATTACTCGTATTGTCTTTTAAAGAATGCAGCAAAGAAATTCTGGCTAAAAAACAGAATAACGAAAAAAATTCTTCTTAAGACTTGAATCAGAGAGAAATATGTTGAGAGGAAGGTAATAAATTTCGATCGAGTCCTTAGAGGGTAAATCGAGCTTTGTTTCCTATAACATTCTTAGTAGTGGAGATGGAAAAGTGATTCAAATAATATGAATTATCACCTACTAGTAATCAACATTTTTTATTATAAGATGTTCTTGCTAACTGTCAAACTTTAGAAGCTAGGATCCATGTACCCGTTAATTGGCATTTTTATTCGCAGGCGTGTAGTATTTACTTGGCAGACGCTCAGTTATTTCAACTAATTAGATCATATCTTTATGAAATTACAAGCTGAAATTAAAAAGGGTAGTATTTTCCTTTCCAATATATACCTTGCTGCTAAAAACAGAAATATGATAATCATCAATTCGAATGAATTGATTTTGGCAGTAATTCAATGATAACATATTATGCTATTAATCTCTCCATCTTCTCAAACTAGTAATGAATCTAATTCAGAACCTTCACTTTCATAAAATTCTTTTATATTTTTGTCTTATCTAAGGTGTCGCAATACCTTGCTGCATTTGTATCAGGATTGTGTGTATATTACAAACCTCAGTCTAGCTGAAAAGGACTATGGCTTGCGGAAAAGATTTTATTTTGAATGTTTGTGCTAACATATCCGAGTGTGAAAAGGCATGTGAGTGAAAAAAAAATAAACGATTCAGTTCCACTAAATTTAAATTTAAATTTATGATTGTATTAATGCTTTAAAATTAACATAAAAGTTCTCAAAATATTGCATAATTATTTGACATATTATCGAATGTGGTAAATTTATAGGAATGTTTTATATTCTATTTAAAATCTAACAAGCCTGATAAAAGTGAAAATGTCAAATGACCGCAAAATATGAAAAATCGTGATTAAGTTTAAATTAAAGGCAGTCCTTTTTATTAATATGTAAAATATTAATAAATATATTTACAAGTGGTGCACATAAAGAAATTAATTACATGAACTATATTGATAAAATTTAAATTTTCCCAAGATTATGTTTATTCAAGCTATTTTCAATATCGATCAATTCTGCAGATGTTAATTATTTGTAATTTGTGAAATCTTTTTATGGAGAACTCAATTTTATAGATAATTTTAAAACACTTAAATGCAGAATACATATTTATGGAAGATCAGCTATATCAAAATAAGTCATATCACTGACTCTGTGACCCCTTTCGAAGGCACACGCATAAATGAAATCTGGATACCCAGATCGCCACAACAGCAACACTGGAGTTAACTGTGGTTGAGTGCTAATAGCCATCACCGGCCAAGATACAACCCTTAATAAAAGAATATAGTCCCGTCGTCGATGGGAAGAGTCAGTCCACAACCTTTTTGTGTACCTTCCAGGGTAGTGAGATAAAACCACCATGCCGAAAGCATCTCATCCTCAATTTGAGATGTCCATAAAATAGACATCGAATTCATTACCAAGCATCAATGAAATATTTTTAAAAACTTTGAATTTTACAAATTTGCAGAAAGGAAATTTCATGCAAATGTTAAAACAATACACTCGAAGATGAAAATTGTTATTTTTAAGGACTATTTTTTAAAGATCATTGTGTGTGTAAATTATTATGTAATATTGAGTGTTCTGTTATTGTTAGGTAGTATCATGTGTTTTGTTATTGTCCTATAAAATTATAATGACATGCAGTTAATTAACTAGCTTCAGAATTGTGCGTTTAGTAAACTTTGCCAATTTTTGAGCTATTTTTCTGTTTTCATATAGGAGCTATTCGATTTATTGACAAACTTGAGGATCGATATGAATGAAATGTATTTTCATATTAGTTCTAGCTTCCAAATATTTTACGAATTTTATATTAAAAAATAGAATTTACCTTTAACACTTTATAAACACTATCTCATCAAAGGATTTTATACGTTTATGTCACATACTATTATCCCCATCTAAGTATTTTACCCATACTTTCTATAAAATTTATTTAAAATTTCAAAATAATAAATTGTTGTATGTTTAAGATATTACACTATAAATACTGTTCATTTTAGAATTATTGAAACTTTTTCAATAAACTAATGTTGTTACAGGTCATTAAATATACGCCTACATTTAATCAAATGACATTTATTGTTTCAACACAAATGTTTCTCATTAATGCATAAATAAACTTCTCAACAAATAACTGTTCGAAATGATACTTCATGTCTAATATTATATACATGAAATCTTGGCTAATCTTTTCTTTCAATATTCAAATTTCTTTAGCTTTCATTTTAGGGAAAGATTTTTTTCTTACATTTTAAGAGAGATTATCATTAAACATTTCAACTTCATTGTGTTATAATTCAGCTTAATGAATCTCTGCAGGGAAAAAAACTGAAGCGAAAGTAAAATCTGAAAAGTTGATTAGGAATTCCGATTTATATATTTATTTGATAATATGCGGTCAAATGATAAAAAAATGATTTGATGTAGAGCCATTTGCTTAGTAAAGTCATTTTTTTACTATTTCGAAATGATCCCTAATTTATGATATAGTTCCTTTATTATGATTGACAGAATAAAACATTTTGTTTATTTATGTTGAAATAAAGTCTTCTCAACATATGATGTTTTTAAAATATTGACCGAAACCGAATTTAAAGCATAAAAATGTAATTAAGGAAATTCGTCCATTATAAAAGGAAAATTATAAATACGTTATTACTGCGAAGTTTCATGTTCGTTTGGATAATTGGGAAGCTTGTGAGTTATGTTCAAACTTTGAAAGAAACGTATCTTGAATTTTAAAAGAAAACATCTGTTTGGAAAGAATGAACTACTTTTAAAAGTTTTCAGTTTTCTGCACAGTTTATTTTACAACTCATTTTTTCAAATAGCACTCATTGAAACAAAAATGTTTCACAAATCGAAATCACTTTAATTGGTGTTTAAAATCTAACAACTTACTCGACAATTTAAAGTCTTGTTTTAGATCATGAAAATGTCTAAATAATTTTCAAAGTTAAATTGAAACTTTTTATCAAACTTGCAACTGCTATATCCTTTCTAAAGAAACTAGTTCTGAAGTCTCGGATTCCGCAGAATTATTTGCTCGAGGCAGCTCTATGATTTCATCGACTGACTCATCTTTCGTTTTTTGACTCGATCACGTCATTGACATTATTATAATGAACTTCGTATTCTAACTACCAAATGTAATTGCCATGCATGATACAAGTTTACTTTACAAGTTTATTATGAGTGACTTCATCTGTTTGAGTAGATATTCCCAGTTAGCCTTGGAAACAGAGAATACAAAATTTCTCTTGTTTTTATATAAGAATTTTGTATTTGTATCCCTTTAAAAAATTAAAAAATATTAGAAGCGAAGGGGAAATTCTGGAAGAGAGCTATTTTGTGCAAGCCTAAGTCGAGGTATTAATGAAAATCAAATTTGTATTTATTTAGCAGATAATTTATTGGAAAAATTTGATTATCGATATTTCTTCTTTAGAATGTTATTTTTTACTCTATGCTCTTCATAGAAATATATTAATGATATTTTCTATAAATTTTTATTCATTGTAATTTGAACAAATAATAAAAAATAAAAATGGTTCGCTGTAAATGTCACCAGTTTCTTAATGATGCATAGTTTTTAAGATTGATTAAAATCAAGGCAACTCCCCAGTGGTTATTATGTTTAAGAAAAAAAAAGAAAATGCAAAATTAAATCACTAAACAATCTATGTAAAGAAAAAAATAACGCCTTTGCAGGTGGTTAGCATTAAAGATAGAAGACAGAGTCAATCATTCTGACTCTGTACAGCTGAGAAATCTCTTTCTGATATTCAGCATGTAGTATACCTTTTCAAACTTGTGTGATACGAAAGCTTTTTATTTTGATAGGAAAAGTTTTCTCCCCTGAGATCAAATCTTTTCTTCAGAGAAGAATATCTCTGAAGTTTAAAAAATATATAATTTCAGATTAAAGTATTGTTTATTTAAATCGTAATCATATCTTACGGGATGATGTAAAAGAGATCAGAAAAAGTATCGTAACTAACTTTAGAAATAACGGTTTTCTCTAAATATGATGCAATATGTAAGTTTATCTAATAACAGCTAGGTCAATTTTTAATTATTTCAGTCTAATCTTTAACCTCAATTATGTTTTTAACTATTGTTTTTTTTTACTAAAATATACATGAAGTTATGAAAGATGAAATAGAGTAACATAAAATTATAACTAAAATATTAATATTAAAATAAAAATTCATGAGAAAATAATGACATTTTAAGGTTCGACATTTTTTGCCAGAAATGTATGTTATATTAAATTATTATTATATTAAATTATTTCATTGCAAAGAAAAGTGCGGCAGAAGCATATCACTTACTATTAAACATTTACGGTGAACCTTTCTCCTTTAATCCAATAAGCAGAGATTGATTTCGGCTTTTTAAACTTATCATTTCAGCACCAATCAACCTGGTGAATTATAAGAAAATTGCAAGCTGTAGATTTGAAACTATTTCTTTCTGACCCTATTAACGATGAACGATAGAAAAAATAGTCGACCAATTTGAACACAGTCTTGGAAATGAAAAAACCAGAGTATGGTGAATGATATCGTTTTCCATCAAGTCAATTTTCATCGATATATTGTCAGAAGAGTGATTTACATTCACTTTGTTGATATGTGTTACTCCACTCGCCATATTTACTGGGCGTTGCTCCTTCAGATTGAATTTTTTATTTCCATGCATAATACTATTTTTGGAGTCATATTTTTATGCCTGCTATAATTATATTAAATATAGTTACGATGTTATTTTCAACGAGTACTCCGTTAATTATAATCTTTAATATAGCTACCCCAAGCAATTGCTCTTATGATAAGGAAGAGATTATTGTATATATTTTAATGGATACTGAGTGGAGGTCATGTCAATGACCCACAGATTTTGATGATCATTTGGTGACTTGTCAACGACTTTGGGGACAAAAACGAAGGTCTCGAATTTATTGGAATTTGGTCAATATCTCGATTATCAAAGGATTTATGATATTCTTCTAATAACTTCTATCCTCTGTCTCGGAGAATACAAAACGGTTTTTGTAATCTCCATTTCTAACAGTCTCTGTTTGGAATGTTACTTTCAACGAGTACTCTCTGAGCGATTTGCGATGATGTGATTGCTTGATTGCCATTTGCTGCTTGTTATTTACTGCAAGTGTTGTTTTCTGTACTTTCGACTGTGTTTTGGGGGAATAAAGCGTGTTATTTGATACAGATTTCGTTAGACTTTATCGTATACCCACAGGACTGGGTTTAATTAACATTATAGAGAAAGGGAAAGCTGGCTTTGTTGTAAGATATGTGTATAATCAGAGAATTTTATCCTTGAATTGCCTTTTGTTACTCTTCATACTAAAAATAATAGAAGAAAAAACATTTCATTTCTATTCCAATTTTTGTTTAGAATTCATAATTTAAAAGGAATCTCAAAATGTTCTTTTACCCTTAACCTAATTTTATTTTACAAATAGAAATATAGCATTTTTGCTCGGACAAATTCATTCCTTTTTTTCCTTATCCATTTCATTCCTTTATATAAAGTCGCAAATAATTTTCCCACCAGCTTTTGTGGCTATTGATGAATCATTAATTTCAAATACGAATATTAACGTATAAATGGAAACGAGTTAAAAATTCTAAGGAAGACCTCTTCAGAATGTATAAAAATTTCATAAAATATCATATATATTTTGAGTTAACAAGTAGTAGGCTTAGTTAGATGTTATATTGATTTTTTAAATTTAAAATTCAAACAGAAGAACTAAATTATTTCAATAATTACGACAAAGAAATAATAGTAATCTAGTTTCCGTTTTTCTTTCTTTAACAATTTTTCAACAGTTGTGTGACTATGTTACTGAAAAAGGATTTTCAATGAGCTGCTATAAAGCAGTGTCAAATATTTTGGTTAAATAAAAATGTTCATTATACAACTTGCATTTATTTTAAAGTTCATGGAACCTGAAATACTACAATTTTATTGTGAATTTTTATTCTTGAAAGTGAAAAAAAATTAAACTTATGGGAAATATAATAGCCCTGCTATAATGGCTATAGAATATTCGATTGAATGAAATTGTTACAAAAACAGTTCCGGAGAGTTTTCAGTTCAATATTTATTCTTCCAGTTCTAAAAATCATAAAACTAGTAAAAAGTTTAAAAGTAGGAAATTCAACTATTGGAAAAAGTTTGTTCCTCACCACTTTTGAATTTTATTTATATTTACACAATAAACATGTTGTATTTTGTATCCAATTGTATTATTCCTGAATAATATAATTCTAAAAAACCCGATACACAAATAATTTCTAAAACAACTATTCTAAGAAAATTTAAGAAATAGAATTCTTTAATCAACATATATCTGTATATAAAAAGGAATCTAAGATTATTTTTTTCATTCCTCCGCACTAGAATACAGATTTTTCGCAGAGCAAGTAGACATAGTTTTGCTAACGAAAGCGTTTCCTTCACATAATGAAGCTACATTCTTTTCGCTTCGGGAACTTGATAAAAGAAGCAAGACAAAATGAAGCACTTTTATCTGATTCGCGTACTTCCGGCTAAATGAATTTCTGAGGAATGTATTAGAAATACTGAGTGATGTGTTTGTTTTGTATTCTTGGCTCATCTTATCATCTTGGCTTGTGCACTTCATAGAGCTAATCAAGACTCAAGAGTTTTTATCAGTAATTCAAACCAATACTTCACAATAAAAATAAAAGTATTTGCAAATGATTATGAATAAAAATTATTTTATAATAATTCATTTTGCATGAAGTTTTCATATAACACTAAAGGAAAAATAGTAAAACTAGCTTCGGCAAATGAGGTATAATGAATGCATTCGAAAGCATATATTTAGTATTACTGTAAATACTCTCAATAGAGGAAGACTATATTATACAAGCATTATACTACATTTCTTTGAATAAAAATTTTAAAAATTTTTTACTCTATATTCTTTATTCCTCAGTATTCCTTATTATTATTTCTTTGGATTCCTTATTCTTCTTCCTCGCTTTCCATATTTTAAAGAAAGGTATTTAAATACCTTACATTTAATACATTAAATAAATTATTGCTATGATACCAGGAAAAAGGATTAAAAGCTTACTTGTTCAATTTCTAGATGGATTAAGTACTAAATTGTTTGAGTAAAGTTCTAAAGATGATATACATCAAAGATGTCATGGCACGACAATCTGAAAGCACCCTTTCTAAAAAAATGATCTGAAACTTATTTCTATTCAGTTATTGAGACATTTATTATTTAGCAACACAAACGAAATTTTCGTTCATTTTCAGGATATACAGGAAAAACTCTGTTATTTTCTCATATACAAGAAATGTAATGTTTAAGTAAATATCTGAGTAATTTTAGTTAAATAACTTTTCCACTCTAGAGTATATAGTGAAAATATAGAATTTAATCGAAAAAGAAATGGAAATTTTGAAAAATGGAAAGTGATCTTTGGAAAATGTTGTAACAAGTGTGCGTCCTCAAACAGCCCTGTTAAGAATCACTATTAATAACGTAATGAAATGAGTTGCAAAGCTACTAGACCACAAAGATTAATCTGTATAAGAAACCGAATTAGAAATTAGCTCATATCTCATTTTAATCACTCTCCAAATTAATATACCATACAAAAATGTTCTGCTTTACCAGAAAATATCACATTTAAAAACTAAAGATAAGAAGAGATTGTCGATAAATTTAGGAGTTTAATATGTCCATACTTAAAGTGTTCATATAAAAGAATATACTTTGGAAAAACCAAATACCGACACAAAAATGAATTATATCACTATCAGTTCACATAAAAATTTATTTTATTAATTTTATGAATGAAGTGCAGGGATAAATTGAAATATGGAATGTTTAAATTTTAGAGAGCTGGGATTTGGATTATTATAATTTAAATAATGAATAATTTTTTTTTTGTAAATATAGATATTTTGAAAATATTTGTAACATAAATTTTACACAAAAATCTGCCCATAGTAGATGTATTCACTTTAAAAATACTTCGTGGAAGCTAATTTTTTCTTTTTATAGGAAATACGAGATTTGAAGTACGCAAAAGTCCTGAAATTCCAGAAAAACATCTGCAATTTCAAAAAGGAATTTCATTATAGCATTAAATCCTTTTTATGTTAATCAATATAAACTATTAGTAGCGTTCACTGAGTAAATAAAAAATAAAACGCAATAAAATATATGGCTTTTAGTACGATTAATTGAAACACTGAAACCTGAATTCTCCGCTGGGTTAATGAAACCGCCTCTTTGTTATTCTCCGTTCTTCGCATGTCTGAGAAGACGGATTAAAGAGCGCATAACCTTTGTCAACTGATATAAAAACTAGCGCAGAACTTTTCTATCCTATCAGAGAAATATTTGTTCTTTGACAGAAAAGGGTTCAAATTAATATGTGGATTTTAAAAATAGTTTAATTTAATGCTTTAATGAAATATATCACAAAACAAAAAAATCGTAACCTATGAAATAAGCATATGTTGAAAAACTTCCTTAACTATGGGCATTCTTAGTTAATATTTTATAATATTGCTTAAATATACTGATATTTAAGCGCTATTTATTTTGCTATCAAATAATGATGAAGTTATTATGATTTATAATACATTTCTCTTTCCTCAAATTTTTCGAATATAGAATATAAATTGCCAAGAATTGCAAGTGAAATGCAAAAAATTTGAATATTGTTTTAACGTCAGTTAGGATAAGCACTAATCAATAGATTATTTCACCATCATTAATATTCTACTTACATTTTGTTTGTTTCGTTTTCCAAGCATATACTATTTTACAAAAAGAAAATGTTTTCCCCTCACCAGAATTGCTGTAATTACGTATTTATATCCTTAAAATGATGATATTTACTGAATGCATGATTTCAAATACTTCTTTTCTAGATGTCCTAATAACCAAAAACATATTTGAAAATTTAATAATTTTTGTGTTATTGGTATTTAAAAACTTTCAAACAAAATATAATTTAAAATTTTATCTCAAATAAATAATAATTAGGTGAATTCTAAGGAAATTTATTTTCTACTGGAATTTTATGAAAAGCTATAATAATGATTTTTAATCAGTCCTATAATTAGGATATTCACAATTTTATTTAATAACCTAAAGCGCTGATCATTTATTTTTATTATCTTTTAAACATATTCAAGGGATCTATCTCTATGAAGAGTAATTAACGACTTTTATAATAATTTTTAGTTTTTGGCCACGGAATAGATCTTATACTGTATAAATAATCAATAATAATTTACTTTTGGAAAGAACCTAATTTATTTAATTCCCAAATCCTATTAAAACGGTAAAGGTAAAATCAACATTTGAGTATTTTTAATTATAATGAAAATCTATTATTCTAACTTTTTGAACTTTTAGATTTGCTGTCAACTTAATGAAAAAGATAATTACGACAGCATGTATTTTTTTTAATTCCCCAAAATCGGAGCAATGCTATTACAGTAATTTTCATGAGATCAGGAATAAATGTTTTCATTAGCTTTTGAACTTAATATATCAACGTATGTAAAACTTCTTTCAATAACAGAGGTTTTCAAAAGCCAGAAATATTGTAAAATATTTCTAATGTATTATGTTGAATGAGAAAAAGAAAAATTATCTAATAAAGTACAATACATTTTAGTTTTAATATTATTCTGTCATTTATTAGCAAGCCTAAAGACAATATTATTTCTGTTCATTTTAAGTGAACTTGGGCATTTTCGACTACGAAAATTGCCCATATTTTCAGTTGTAATTAAAAGGAATATTTTTTTCAAGTAAAATTTAATATCTGATCGAAAATTCGAACAAAAGAAAATTATAAAAAAAAGAAAATATTTATTTCTTAAAGTATTTTTTAATAATTAATCAAATATCCATTATGAGGCAATAGTTTCTAGGTTCATAACCCCAAATCAGTACGCTCAGAGAAAAAGATAATTATGAATTAATTCTAAAATTAATATGATATATTAGAGGGAATTTAATAATTACAATGAGTTTATTTTTGCTTAAATGCTAATGATAATATTTTCAAAAAATAATAAATGTAATTTAAGTTTAAAAATCATATGATATTTTGCATGATAAACAGCCTATACAGCTTAATAATATTGCGCTGTAAAAAATAATAGCATGTTTGAAAAAAAGAAAGAAGAAAAAAGAACTGCAAAAGAAAGAAGAAAAATTATAACACATGTTTTTAAAGCAAAAAGCTATCTTTCTTTT
This sequence comes from Argiope trifasciata, assembly GCA_026543055.1. Lineage (NCBI taxonomy): Eukaryota > Metazoa > Arthropoda > Arachnida > Araneae > Araneidae > Argiope > Argiope trifasciata. Next base: position 5,892,435 of record JAPMOQ010058975.1, read on the forward strand.
ACAGGAGCTCCTGTTGGATTCAGTGTTAAAGGATAATTAAGAAATTATCGAATTATACATTTATGTATAATGCATCTTATTTTATTTGACTAAAATTGAAAAATGATATTTTCTAAGCTAGGATTATTTCCAGTTCCTTTAAAAATAAACTGAATCTGGTATGAAGCAAAAATAATTCTTTTACAAATTAAGACTGATTTATTAAATTGACTATGACTTATTATTAACCTGCATAAAAATTAAGTGATTACGTTTCAAAAATTTTAACACAAACCGTCAAAATGCTATATTTCACGAAATTTAATGACTTTTCTCCCAAAGAAAGGAAACAAGAATTTCATTTTCAAGAGATGACTTAAATCTACTATTATTTCCCCTTGAAATTCTTAACCTTTTTTGACCAATTTCCACTTTTAAATCTAATAGGATTAGATGTTAGCCTAGTAAACGTTGCAAAACTGTATTTTACAGCTATTCCTTTATGTGTTTCCTTTCCGGGAAAAAGGAATTACTTTTCTGAGATATCTAAAGGAAACGGAATATTATTTTTTAAGAAGTATGCTATCTTTTAAGAAATAACATAAATTCATTGTTATTTCTTTTATTGCAGTTAACTTGAGTATCATCACTCCTTTCCACTTTTAAATCAAATATATTTAATCTTAATTGAATAAACTTTAAAAAATTTAATTTTGCTGATATTTCTTCATACTTCACAAAAATTCTGCCCACCCGCAAAATCTAGGGACACTAATCTACTAGTGGAAATGGGGTGTTATCTTTTAAGAGGTGACATAACTTCAATCTTTTTTCCCCTTGGTGCATTTCAATAACACCCAGTTAGACATAATTTCTTGTGTTATCAGCTAATACAAATTTAAACACATTATTTCCAGAGCGAAATGTGAATTTAGTTAGAATAATTTGTAAGCTTTTGATGTAAGTTTGTTTTGACGATAATCGCCTGTATCTAGGAAAGAAAATACAAATTCTAAAAGCGTATTTCAATCTACCTTTCACTTTTTGAATAGATTTCAGTATTTAACTATAGAATTGGTTAAAAATAATACATTAAACCTGAAGCCAATTTATGAAAAGTTCACATCTGGATGATGATGTGTATAAAGAAAAAAAACTTTCATGTGCAAGAGCTGTAGTCATGATCTAATTATACATCAAAAACATGGCAATAAATTCTGATAACAATGTATGTAAACTGAAAAATAAATAAATCACTCAAGCTTGTTTTCACCATTGCATAATTTTGATAAATCATTTCAGCGTTTTCTACAAATGCTAAAATTTATAAGGGAGCATTTATTAATGTTTGGTAAAGACATTTAAAAAAAAACAGTGAGGAAAACTGCGAAAGTCATCGGTTTATGTTCTGCGTCAGCAACATAAATCTTTAGTTTTTTCATGGTCAGAAAATAAATTGATGATTTCAGAAGAGAGAAAATAGTTTGGCAAAATTTATAAATTCACTCTTCAGATAATTTTGTAAGAACTTGTATTAATATATATCTTTCAATAAATTAATTATTTATATGCTACTATGCAAATTAAAATTTTATTTTTCGAGAATTGCTTCCATTAACTTCATTAAAGCATGACATGAGGAATGGTGGCTTCAGAAATACTTGCTTCATTTTAAAATCCTCATCATTCCACACAGTCCATTTTTAAGTATACAGCATACACGGTATATTCTACCCTAACTCTCATAAATATCTTCTAGGAGGAGGTGATCTATAATATTGATTCGCTTATTTTGAAGCAAAATAACACAAATATTTCTCATAGCTATAGATTTTCGAGGAGAGAAAATTATTTGATTTTGACAAGCATTAATTAATATATAAATTATTTGTTTGCAGGAAAATTGATTTTTCGCAGTAAATAAATTGCTTAAAATTTAGAATGCCCAAAATCGTATATACTAATGCTACTATACTAGATGATTATGTCATTTAATATAACAAATTTGTGTAATGGAAGCAATATGACGCAGAATCCCTGCAAAAGTTACGTAAGTAATTTAGTAAATACAAAAATATATGTGTATCGATGCTTTATTATTAATTCACTGATGTTATTTGTAAAAGATTGTTACAATTAAAATTTGCTTATTCAGAAATTTTTTAAGTTGGCTCAATGGCTCCCTACCATGGAATACAAGTAATGAGCTCAACGAAAATCGCAAAAAAATAATTATAATGTTCGTCAGTGCACCAATATCTTAAACAATTTTTTCCATATTTATTGTTAAATAAATCTAGAAACATGTTTTCATTGTTGTTAAATTTAAAATTCGTTAATTCTAAAAGCTTCCATAAACTAAACAATTAGGAAAGAAATGAGTTGATTCTATGTGAAGCAATCTAAGCTTCATACAAAACATACAAAAATAATAAACTTATCGGCAGTGACAAATTAATAGGAACCTAGATTACATATGCTCAGCGAAGTATCCCTTAATTTTAGTCACGCATTCTATTCTAAAAACTATGTTATCTATTATGCAACATAATGCATCAAGTGAGACTGAGCGGATGTGAAGTGTAGAAGAGTCCTTCCGATTATAAATGTTTTGACTCGAGTTTCTCAGAACTTCTTCAACCAGAAATTGCATTTTATAAGATCAGATAATCTTATTGCCTATTTTGATTGAAATTAATGGTTTAATAACGATTGACATGTGAAATGACGTTTAAAGAAAAAAGTGAACTCAACCAATACTGCTAGTTGTTGAAATCGTTTTGCATGTAACTCTTGAACACGCATGGCTATAGCTGATCTCATTTATGGAATACGTGTTGAATTATGTGGATGATGATTCCTAAAAAAATGCCCTTATCTTAAATTTAGAGGTAAAAGAGCCATATTGACAGTTTCGATGAATGTAATTGTTTGCTTAATTGCAATTGTTGAACAACTTTGAAGTTCTCTTTTGCATGAATACGAAAGTTGTTTCTAATCCACTTGCTCATTTAAATAAACGATATATATATATATATATATATATATATATATATATATATATATATA
>JAPMOQ010058975.1:5895882-5935242 GCA_026543055.1 Argiope trifasciata
TATTCGACTGAAAATAAACTGAAATTTGACGAAACATGCCGAATAACTGGGTTGGGATGAAAGTGAAATTCAAATCATCCGTAAGTATTTGTATATTTAGATATAAGGTTTTATTTAAACATCTCCAGTCTGAAAACGTTCTCTAACATTTCCTTCCATAAAACATTCCTGCTGTGTAAGAAGCTTTCAAACTTCAAATTCTATAGTCTTAGAATTGAGATATACTCTTGGGAATAGTTTGTTGGGTTTAGGGATTGGATGATATGGAGGTGGAAAAGAATATTTTGGGCGTTGCTGTTGTTGTTTACGAGATAAAGAATTGTTAAGTCGCCGGTAAGAAAAGGTATCCATTATGATGCATGAATAATCATTTTGAGAAATCTACCTTTTTAAAAAAATCATGCTGAAAGTTTATCTTAAGTTTCCAACCTGGAAGGATTTACAAAAGGATGAGCTCTCCTTCTCTGTATAATGCTGTACCTGTTCCTTTACGCCTGCAGAATTTATTGTTGTTTATTCCGGGCCTATAGAAATAGGATAAAAACGATTCATGTTCTAGGTATAAAACTGCATTTTCATTAATCTCATTGGTAGAGCATCGTCTCACTCGGATTAATATTGTAAGAACTGTAGAATGTGTATTCTATCTCTCCTTTATGAGTTTATATTTTAGAACAGTTATAATGTCGTATTTAAGAAACTGGAACGAGGAATAGAAATTTAGAAGCTCTTCTTCGACTTTATACATCATATTAAAAGTGTAAGTCAATATCTTCCCAGATAAGTGTATAAAATAATTTTATACCAGCTAGGTATCCAACTAAATATTGTTAATAACTTTTAAAATTATGAATTATTTCAAAAATTTCCTAATTATTTGGAAGACAGAACTTTTTTCTCCAAATTATTTGATCGTCTTTCATCACCTTAATTGAATTTCATCATTGTTATATAAAATACATATTTTATAGGTCATACGAGGAATTTAAGACGATATATTTCAATTAGACAAATTATAGATGAAATGTTTAAAAGAGTTAAGATCAATTTCTTTTTCAGCAATTGTACTGGATTCATTCTTACATCAATGCAGTTTAAGATAAATAAATATTACATTAAAATTTGGTGTAAGGTAATCAGTGAGTTCAACTAGAATTTCTTAGGGTTATAACCAACCATTGGAAATTTTAGTTTATACGATCTCGAAGAAAAGACTCAGCAAAAGAATGAAGTATATAAACAAAACACGTTAAATTATTTTAGATTATAACATTCTTCTACCCTTATCGAGTTAATCAAATATTCAATTGTAGCATTTTATTAGTGAAAAAGGAAACTATAACAACTTTGCAGAAATATTTAAAAAATGCATTCACTTAGAGAGTAATTAAAAAATAAAACAAGAAAGTAATTGAATTATATTATCATTTACATTATTAAATACTTATAAAAACATTGAAAATTCACATATTTTTTAAGAATTGAAAGTTTGAATACAGCAGAAAACAAATCAATTAGTAACAATGATATTCAAATTAAAAGTAAATATTGATGTGTGTTTTTTAGTATGAAAAGGCATAGTTTATTTCAGAAAACTTTAATCGCTTTAAATGTCTGACAAAGGAAAATGCTCTAGGTAATTTAATTCTCTCTTGTTTCTCTAAAGATGCCTCCATATATGCCTTAAGCGCATGAGATACCTTTCAAGTTACTACTTTTTTTTTGGTTTTCCTCTTTCTTTATTGGATAAATTTTTTGTTTGTTTCAAAAGCAAGTTCACTTTTTCATTTATTTCTAGAGAACCGTTCTCATAAGCAATAGAAGTAACTTAAAATCTTTTAGTTTTGAAAAATGGTTGTCGTAAAATGAGTGATTTAAATAGCCGGGTTCAAATGTATCAACAAATCGCTTATGTTTGAAATATTTCTGTTTCATTAGTAGCTTTAAAAGTTATCCTGTATTATGGACCAATAGCCTTTGTGACAGTCATTAAATTAAAAATCTGGAGAAATTATCATTTTCCTACGTAAACGTTCCTACTACGTTCCTACTAAATTAGGTTTATCTGTAAATTAAAAATGAATTTTACAAGCCGATTTTTCATGTATTTGTGATTTTTTCATTAATTGTGTTATAAATATCTGATATTTATCAGAAATGTATTTTAATTATCCTAAAAATGCAATTATTTGTAGAAATGTAGCCTCACCTAGAAGAAATCAAATTCTATTCTATTTCAATAAACAGTATTATAATCGACAGTTGTACAGTAACCTTCGAATTTTCCCAAAAACGAAGTTCTGTTTCCCCAAATCGTATATTTTTTAATGTGTCTGTTGAAAAGTCCTCTTTTTGACACTTTAGTTTCCTTTTTTATTCCATATTGATTCGCCATCCTTCTCTTAGCGTTTGTATTCAACTACAAAAATTCTTTGTTTTCAGGTGAATTCCTTTATTCATAAGACTACGTTCTCTGCTCATCATCAAATGAATTTCTATTACATTCAAAACGTATGGATTTCAATAGTTGGGGTACGTTAGTCTTATTAAGAAAAAAAACTTAAATATACAAGTATACAACAGAAAATTTTAATTAACACTTTAATTTCTTGTAGCCAGAAATATTTTTTGCTGATTTGAAATGTTTGTTAATTGCAGGAGAAGAATTGAAAAACTCAAGTTTTCTACAATCTTCAATCTTTGAACAATCTATTGATTGTTCATATATAGATAATTTTGGTTGAAAGTCTTTAATGAAATACTTAAAATTTGGTATAGAGATAATATGCCTTTTTATCTAAAATGTATCGATTTTCAGAAATTTATTTACCATTTTTTCTATATTATTATTTCAAAACAATTAATTTAAATTATATTTAATTTAATTTTCCTTATAATGAAACTGCATTTAGATCATCGTAATTTTCTTTCTCAACCAAAAAGAAAAAATTAAATCATTGTTTAAGTTTCATTATATGCAATTTTTATGGTTCTTTGTGTTTAGTCAAATTAGAAGAAAGCTCCATAAATAAAAAACATATTTAAAATATTGTATTGTTAAAACCTAAATCTAAGACTCATATAAAACAACGCTTTGTCTTTCTCTTCTGTTTCGCAAGCTGTTTAAAAGATTTAAAGAGGAATTAAGTATAACGCCTTATGCTTAATTATGCTTAAATTGCATCATATACATGCCGGCTTCCCCATAATAATATAAGCATATAAAATTGCATAAGCGTATAAAAATCATATTTGAGTATTGAAATTGTTTTGAAATTCTTTTATGTTATCGGAATAAAACAAATGAAGTAAAAGATATCTTAAGGGTATCTAAAATTATAAAAAAGTGTAAATAAGAACATTTTTTGTGAATATTTTAATTATTTAAATAATTTGGGTAATTTTAATTGATAAACAATATTTACAAATATTTTTAATCAAATGCTCTGAGGCAAATGTCGTTTCATCTTTATTTAATACTTCTAATGATAAAAAAATTAATTGAATTATCTGATAAGGTGTTTGCGCGGTAAAAGCTTTCAAATTAATGATACATTCAAATGCCTGGAATTGGATAAAAACATATTTAATTATTTATAGATGCGAATTTATCTTCAATTTTAAACACATTTTCTTAGAATTTGTAAAGCAATATTGGTATTTATCTGAAAGGCTGATAATTTATTAACCTAAGATGATGGCGCATGCAACAACCTGTAAACAGTTTGCATTATTAATTATACTATCTTAGCAAATGATGCTAACGAAGGCATTTCAAGAGAACAGACCCATGTTCTCTTTTAATTCATAGCTACCGATTCATAGCAACTAAACGTATGTCTGAGAAAGATCCACGTTGAAGCGTTTGGTCTAATCCAATTTTAATATCTTAGAGCGAAGTGCACTGAAAGCGACATTTCTCGTCTAATCTTGAGAAATGGCAAATAAAACCCAATAAAATTATACGGCCATGAAATGTCAGGTAAAATATTCATATTGTTGAATTAAATGATGTAGCCTTGTTAGAAATAGTTTAGGGGTATTTCCCATCTAATTTTTTATATTTGATAGGGCCGCAATTGAAAGAAACATATTAGCTGCTATGATTTAAATACACGAAAAAGAAATTTTCTTGTGAAAACCAAAAAGGTTAAATTATCATCGTTTTAATTTAAGCTCATTTTTTTTATTTACAAGGTATTACTTTACTTTTGTTGAAATGTTACTTCAAAATTGTACCATTGTAAATGGTTGTTGGTATTAACTGTAAATCTAAAAACAAACCTGATAGAAATTAATGCCGTATCTACATACAAGATAAAGATTAATTCTAGTAATTAAAATAATAATATTAAGAATTGGTTTAGGTAAAAAAAAGAAAACTTTTCGCATTTTAGTTATTTTTAGAATGGAATTACTTTTACATACAGTTTTTTCATTTCTACTCAAATACACATGCAATCGTATCAATTCCAAATAAATAAATATGAATAAAAGGTAATTAAGATAAAGGTAATTATAGTAAGGAAGATTAAGAATGTACCATTTAGTGTTTCTGACTAATACTAAGTATTTGATTTAAGATCTTTTCAAAGACCGTTTAAGTCTCTTTCAAGCTGGCAGCATAATTGAAACTTTTATAAAAATAAATCATTCGTCTCTTTTGTCCGATTTGCCATCTAGGAAACAGGAACAATTATATCTATTTCTATCTGTATATTTCAGATTTATATGGAACTCATTTTTATATAGTAAGATTTTCAATATCGATCATAAAAGATTAAGTTAAGTTTTCAGCACCTCTTATTAACCAGCTCAGTTAATCAGGGTTATAATGAAGAGTTTTAGTTGCACTTTTTATAAAAATAATTGATAATTGATTTTTTATAAAAAGAATTGAATAAATTGATCTTAATGTGTTCTTCAGCAAGATGAAAAATTTCATATTAAAGTTATTTTAAATTGTGGGCTAAAAATTTTGTAAGCTATCGAAAAATAATAATAATTTATCATTTATATTTCAATTAATTAAGATTCGAATTAATTTCACTCCGGTGCTCTTTCCAACATAAGAATGCGCAAATTCGGTAACTCCATGTAAACTAATTTGTCCTGTAGGAACTTACAAGCAGACATTACTTTTATTATTGTTGGGGCTGTCGAAATGTTTGATACTTAAATTGGATTTTCTTACTTCATAAATATCTCTTAAAAAAACATATTTTTTTCCAAAATTTATTTTTTAAATATAATTTGATTAAATAACATTCGGTATTAATATATAACAAACAATAATGTACACAGAAATAATAATATACTGATTCAGCCGGTTCTTTGAATTGGTCGTATCGACTGATTGCTTTGGCTGCATCGTTTGTCATGGCCATATGGAAAGTTACAATGATCTGTTTGCCATTTGTTATATCCGTGAAAGGCTTATTTCTATTCCTTAGAGATGTTTTACGCGGAGTTAACTTTTACCATTATTGAGAAGTTTCGTGTGTATTTACGATATAAATTTATTATTAAATTAAAATATTATTTAACAATTGAAAAGTCTGAATGCATTTTCCTCATAAATTCGCTAAAATAGTTTTTGCTCATAGTTTAATGCAAAAAAATTTCAATAAAAAGGCTGTAAATTTCTAGAAAAATATTGTTCTTGCTCATATGCTTTATACCACATGACGAATAAACCCAAAATCTTTAAACTGAGTACGTTTATTCATGCCACAAATAAGTTAATTACATAGTAGAATATTTATCTTGAGGGAAGTTAACAACTGCATTTATTTCATGACTTTTAAACTGCTTTACAATGTCTCTTTAATATTATCAAATGCTCACAATGTTTACAAGAATAGCATTGAAATAAAATTTGAATTATATATGTTTAATTACTCATTATTTTAATAGAATATCTTTGGAATTTTATGATAAATATTTTTATGAATATGATATAAGAACTTTTTAAATATTAAATAATCATCTTTTAGTACTGCCTCTCTTCTTCAATGAAAAGTATTTTAGCCAGTTTTAAAAAATCAATTAATTTGAAAACTTTTTCTATTCTTAAATATTTTTATACCCTATCAAACTTAAAAGAACGAAGAAATAAAATGTTACAAGTTTGTGAAAGACCTTGTTTTATTTCACCAATAAGTTAAACATCTTGAAACAAAAAGATGCTGTAATACCTGACCGAAGGTACACTCAAACGAAAGAACAATCAAGTGCCCATCAGAATCAAGAAGAATCAAACATATAGACTGTGCCAAGAAATACAGTATAGGAAAAGCATGGAGTCTTCTAGCTTAGTCACATTCCTTCGAATTCTCAAGGGGTTTGGAGTTTCCGTTTGCTTTTTTTTCATATTTACCACCACTCTTCTACAGGTTGTATGTACACTTAAGAAGCATCTTCTAACTTCATTGAAGTAGTAGTTTTACTATTCTACAATGAAAGGTTTCCTTGGTAATACTTTGAAATAGGGTTTATTTTTAAAGAAGGTCAAGAAAGTTTAAACAATAATAAGAATATAAAGAAGAGAGTTTAGAGGGATAAATTAAATAATATTGCGCTATATTAAATAATCGTTTACCCAGAGCATGGCAAACTTTAAATTACTTCATGCATATTTTATTGCTTCTTTTTGGACGCACGCAGCCGATTTTTGTTGAACAAAGAAGAGTGAAATTGTTTTCAATTTTTATTATTTTTTAATGAATTGCAGAGAATTTCCAATTTTATAATGAATGAAATATTACATAGAAAATATAAAAAGAAATCATTGTAATATGAGAATAATTATATCATTATTTCGATATTAGTTTGTGAATTTCTTTTGAATCATTTATAAAATTACAAAATTCTTTTCATATGTATCCATTTGATAAAATTTCGTCAGTTTCTTATTGGTAAATAAACTTCAACAAACTTACTGAATTTAATCTTTGAAATTTCCATATATTGTATTACAATTCTCAAATTAGTTAATATTAATTTCAATAACATAACTTTACCTATGACCTTGCATGAAAAATACAATTATTAAAAATGTATCCAGTTGTTAAAACCCATTAATAAAATATTAGAGTAATGCAGAGGAACAATTTTACAAAATAAAATTGCCATTCATCATTACACAAAAAGGCAGGGCATTTCTAAAGATATTTGTCATCGGAACCAAGCATAATATGGGAAATTACATTTGAAAAATATGAGGGAATATTTATTGAAAGTATACGATCTTTATCTTTCAGTAATTAAATGAAGAATGGGGAATAAAATGAAGTTTCCGAAAGAATACTTATTTTTTCTGCAAAATAGCTGTAATTAATCAGATGGTCCAATATCTTCCCAACGAAGAATGTAGATAATGAGCAATAATACCATTAAATACAGTCATAATTAATCCAGGACTTAACGGAATTTAAACTAAACCAATCAAAACTTCTTTTTATACGGTTTTCAATTACTTCAGATTTAATGGCAGTAATGAGATAAATTTCTGGTACTAAATTCTGCTCACTAAGAATTCTGTATTCACTTTCTAAATGCCTTAATTTACTCCTAAATAAATAACTCTAGATTTATTTTCATTACAGTTTTTTGAATCTGTCAAGAAATTTAAAACAAAAATTGATGATTTTTTTATTTACTATCCTTCTTAAACACTATGAAATATGTGAAAATTCCTGGTATAAAAATGTTTGCGAATCATTTTTAAGTGATTTAAAAATCACAATAAATGCATATATTATGCGAAGTTTGGAGAATATGTAAAATTTTGCACATTTAGTAGAAAACTAAAGAACTTATGCAGCAAACTAAAAAAGAGAAGAATAATTTGTTATGTAATGTTATATTAATATCCCTTAGTAAAGTAATACTAGGGCTATTTTGGGACCAACCTCGTAATTTTGGACCACTGTCTGAGGACGAAGACTACGTTTGAGCTGGCACCATTTTCTAAACACCACACCACAACTGCGTCAAGACTTTTGGCCCTGACGGATTTAACGAACAACAGGTCCCCTTACACGACGATTCTTCTATGGAATCATGTCTTGAACCTAAATCTTCAAGGCTCACGAGCCGAGGGTTTACCACCAGGGCACCGCAGCCTCGTTCATTTTGTAATGATATCCTGATCTACTTATTTCATCAACTTTGCTTAGGATGTCTTGAAAGCATTATTTAGTATTTTTATCAAAATTTTATGACATAAATTATTTATTAAGTGCTGCTGATAGCATGAATTCTTGAAATGAATTAATAGGATGTCACATAAGAAACATTGTATTTGCAGAGATGTAAATATAAATTTATAGTTCAGATCCCGAACATTGCTCAAATTTAACATTACCTTCCTAAAACTAATAATTTTATATTTTATTTGTCAAAATACATAAGCCTAGCCTGTTACATACTTTAGAACGTTCAATATACATTTTTGATGATTTATTCTTATTTTTGCTCTTTATTTTATTTAAATGAAAGTGCTGCTAAAATCATTTGTTAAAAGTTAAATTAGATATTTCTAGAACAAAATGGATCGACTGAAATATTCACTGAATCTATTCTTTATTTCTTATAAAAGACCACATAATTTTTAAAATAAGATAAATAATTACGGCTTTACAAATCAATAAAAACTGCAAAATAAGTTTAATATTTTTCTCCTGAGACAAAAAGAAACAATTTCAAAGAATCAGCTTAAACAGTACAAAATAAAACTATTAAGCTAAGAAATATTTTTCGATTTCGATATTTTGTCATTTTAAAGATAGCGAATTTGATTAATATGAAAGAAGATACTTTTTCTTCAACTGATAAACAATAATCTGCTTTTTTTCATTACTTATTAAAAATAATCCCCAAATTTATATTTAATACTTAGAGAATAGATTTAAAATATGACACAATTAAATTATTTCTTAATCGAAATCAAAGAGAATTTATTTTAATGTTTTAAAGGTTTTCTTTTACTTTCTGTTTTTTGCTATTTTTGAAATTTAATAAATAAACAGCATTTTAAAATAATGCATGCGCCACATTTTTAATACCCAAATACCTAGAGGTACGGGTGATAGCAATGAAAAATGTAAGCAAGCAAATAATTGAATATCCTAATCTACCAATGAAATGAATTTTGATTTATGTCCTTTAGTTGAAAAGCAATTTCTTTCAAAGTAAAAACGCATGCTAGACTATAAAAATCTGCGGTAGAGACAGTTGGGATAAATCGAATTTTACGTCTATTGTACGCCGCTGGCACTTGTTCTGTCATTGCCATATTTGTGGGTAATCTGGTCCATTTTGATTATAATCAAATTCTACTTGCATGAATAATTATTCAGGCTTACAGGGATTATTTAATTTTCATTCCATGTACCTTTATGAAGATTAATGCTTGAATATATTCTGAATGTGTGTATTTAAAGTTACAAGTGGATTTCAAAGTGTATGTAAATTTTATCTGTGGCTTTAAATAGATGTTTGACTATTAAGAATTGTCTATTTCATCGTATTTATCTAGATTATATATTTGGTATATTGATGGAATATGGTATTTACTTTTAAATCATTAAATACGCAGCGATAAATTCCCAAATCAGAGGAATCGGTTTAATATACGTATTTCGATCAAAGATTTCTTTCAAAATCGTGGACTCACTTTTAACTGGAAAGAAAATTATGTCTTACTCTTCAAATATAAATGTTTAACAGTGTTTAATTCGTTCATTATTCTTATATATTGTAAAGAGAATTGTGTATTGATATTACTTAGTTTAAACCTATGAATAAATTTTGTATCGTGGACTATAAATAATATATTTTATTCATACTTCTTGCATCTACTTTTTAAAACTAAATATACAGAGATTATCAAAATTTGTGTATGAATTTTATATAAAATATCAATCTTGTCTTATTTCTTATTTACTCAAATAAATCTCAATATAAATTGATTTCTGTAAAACTTATTCAGAAATCATGCTGAATCATTACAAATCTTTGCAACGAAATAAGAATAAATAAATTATCCTTTATTTTTATCCTATATATCCTTTATTTTATCCTTATTCTATATTTTTCTTTAATGAATCCTTTTTATAAAAATAAATACACTGACAATATTTATATGGCTATATATTTCGTATACTTGCTTTTAATAAAAATGTGGTTCATTGTCTAATGTGTTATGAAAATTCACTAAATTATATTTAATTTAAATGAAACTCTTTCTACTCGTTTTTAAAACGTTGCTGTTTTTATCATCTTTTCATGTTTACAGTGTATAAAAGATATTTAAAAATACAATGATTATTACTTCTTTGTTAATGATTTTTTCCGGCCTGTAGTTTTCAAATAGAACTTCAAGAATTGAAAGATTTTATAGTCTGCAATAGTAATCGTAGATATATTTTCAGAAATGTTATTGAAAAACGAAAGGAACGTATCAATAAATCTTTAAAACATTGGTTCAGTTTTCCAAGTAAAATATATTTAAGTTATATAATTGTTGTTCTATTATTATTTTTATGGTAACACTTATATATCAACTTTCCTATATCAACGCTGTAACAAGAATCGTCTAGAAAAAAAAACCAAAGCCACATGATTTTATCAAAGAATGTAACGTCAGCGAAGAAGCACTGCCATCGAAGGTGTTTAACATTAAAGATAGATGACCGACATCAATCATTCAGACCATGTACACATGGAGGATATCTTTCTGACATTCAGAATTTCCCATTCAAACATAAAGAAATCGAAAACTTTTTTTCTTTTGATGGGAAAAGTTTTCCTCCTTACAATCAATTCAATTTTTTTTCCTTGAGACTTATCAGTAGAATTTTAAAATGAAGAAAATCGATTTCTTTTATACTCGAGTTATAATTTGTTCGAGAAGTAAGTTCTACTGAGAGGAAATGAATAGTTACGTGCTGTAGAGAAAAAAGAAAGATATTTTGCCAGAATTAATAATCTTAACTTACAGTTCATGGTCGCGTAGAAAAATTTTTGGGAAAAATAAAACATACATTAATCAGAGAACTAAACATTTAAATACTTAAACAGTGTTGCAGTATTATATGCGCTAACTATTTTTTGGAAATATTCGATTTTTTTTAAATCTGTAAATGCTGAAACTAAAGTTACAATACAAGTCTTCTCGTTATCTGGAATTTTCATTTATGCTCAGAATTTCAAAACTCATTTGTCCTTTCGTACTGTTTTGATTTTTACATTCATTAACTCAGTTTAGACCTACAAGAGATCCTCTACAGTTGGAGAGTTATAATTTACAGTTTAGAGTTAGATTTTAGTACATTTGTATTCTTACGGTTTTCTCTCTTCCTATGAATACTTGTAATGAGATCAAAAATAACTCGTGCATTGAGAAGAAATCAGTGGTCCATGAAATCTAAATATAAAAAAAATATTTCTACAAATTATAATTTTTAATCGAAATATAGATTAAAATTATGATTGTGAGGAATTCTATTTTAGAAGAATTTCATGAGTAATAAATGCTTCATACTCATTGTAAAAATCTTTAAGAGAAATATCATAAGCTTTTGAGAACGATGCTGAATTTGTCCATTCAAGTATTGTTTCTTAATTTGAATATCTAATGATATTGACTCATATTGATATCAAATTATCGAGATAATTCAAATTTAATTGTTACTAGGAATAACATTGCTTCAATTTTGCCAGATTTTGTTCGTTTATATCTATCTGATTAGGAAAATAAAGTAATTCGATTTAATTTTCTGCTGTCCAAAACAGGCATATCATAAGTTACGGATCTCAGGGCCAATAAACAACATTATAGAGCTGGGAGTAATCTTTCTTGGTAAAATGTGATTTCTTGAGAGGGATGATGTTGTGTGTATGCATTATTGAAATCCTGGCACTGACTTAAAGAGTAAGCTGCAGAATTTCAAAATCCTACAGGAGATATGTTTAGTTAAATATCTATCGGAAACGCAGCACCGTAATAAAAACCCATTTCCTTTTTCAAATAATTAAAAACGTAACGCTATGAAACAATGTGTTTTTGAGTTTTATTGAAAAGAAAGAAAACTTTGTTTGGTTTCTGAGTAGAGATAATTGATATTTTGGCCATTATAAATTTTTTAGCATTTCTCTATAATATCCACGACACACGAAAGGATGGTAAAAATGCAAAGGATAAAAATATATATATAGTTTTTTTTTATCTTAGTCTTCCAGGTTTGTACAGTGTGTTTTTGAAATTCTGGGGCAAATTCAAATGGTAGAAAAAAATCCATATAAATAAGCATTTTTCACATTTAGAAATTGCAGTCATGGCTTTACCAATAACTTATTGGTATCCTCCCTCTTTTTTAAAAAAGTATAATTTATCGAAAACTCTAATTTCTCTGAAAGTATTTTTAATCCATCTAATTATTGTATTTATATATGTTTATGTTCTCAATATTTATTTCCAATTGGAAAACATAGTAATAGTCGATCACAAGAACAGTCAAGAATGAAGATATGATTTTTTTAATGTAAAAGATATACATTCTTTCCAACTTATTTCCTATACTTCACTTGTAAAAATGATATTTGATTTATCAGCTTATATGATAAATTAATTTTTTAGAATATTTGAAAATTTTAACTAGTCAAAAATGACAAATATATATGTATCAGTTAATAATAATACTATTTTCAAAAGAAAATTCTTTCTTTCCATCAATTTCATATTATTGTTAAGGTTGTTAGCTAATTGCAACACAGGCCATTCCTAGCTTAAAAGCAGAAAATAATCACTCAATGCAAAAAAATAATAATAATAAAGTATATTTCCTTCATGTGTAAGTGAATTTCCTCCATGTGTGTCATATATAAATGATACTAAATAAAACTAAATGCATTATTAAATAAAATTTTCACTGAATATGAAAAGGGTAAATAATTCTGTAATCTACTTAAGAAGATACTTGGAATGCAGCCATCGAATATATTTTATCCTACAAAAGCGTGTTTGCATTTAGAAAAAACATTAATAATTAAGATCAAAATGAATTAATATTTTTCAGACATTAATATTAATTTAATAAAATTTTACAGAAATTAATATTTTTGTAAAAATTATTATACAAAATAAATCTTGAAAACTCTTTTCAAAATCAGGTGGAATGAATACCTTCTAGCAATGTATATTATCTTGATTTAAAAATAGTTGTTAGGTTCACACACTTTTGTTAATTTCTTATAAGTTCATTGATATTTCTAGCTATCAATTATATCCAAGATTAGGGTTCTACTGATGATCTCTATTACTAAGTCTTAGGTAAGGATAATTATATTTAGATTGTCTTTAGAGAAAAAGTAGAATTTACTCATTTAATTCACTCATTTAATTTAATTACATAACTAGTCGAAATTCCATCTTTTCTACAGATGGAAGTTTTATGTTTTTATTTATAATAAAAGATTTATTTAATTTTTACAAAAACTTCATTGGTAATATTTTTATAAACCAGTATTTGTAAGCAAAATTTTAACCAAGCGTCGTATGAGAAAAAAATAGGAATATATTTAATATGCTGGAATTTTAATGAACACGTGTTAAATAATTCATTTAATCTTTTTAATTAACTTATGAAGACTCAACATTAAAAAAAAAATTTTTAAGCAAAAGCCTATTTTGTACGATAAAAGTTATGTAATCATGTTATACAGAATCTTATTATCAACCACTATTTCATTAAAATGAAATTTTATTTTTAAGTTAAAAAAAAACTTTGGAATTCTCTAGAATTTATTAAAACTTTTCCTAAGGACTGTAGAAATAAAACAGAAATAGAGAAAAAAAGAAAAATAAAACGGTTCAAAGTTTAACCGTTACTTAACGGGTCATATTTAAATTTCCTTCTTTTGAAACCATCTGTATATATTCAACTACCCCATTTTAAAGTATTAATATAAATTAAAGGCTAGTGTCAATGAAAAAGTTTTCAAGCATTTATTGCTTTTTTTACATTCATAGTTTCTTTTTCTTCTTAAAAAATAGCTTTTTGTACTTTGTCGAGTTATTTGAAAAAACCATTAAATACCACTGGATCAATATGCGATAAATATCTACAGATAAAAAATTATTAAAAATATTAGTACATTTTATGCAAATGAAATCGCTGTTTGCATTCTCATAAATATTTTATACTTGGTTTATGAGAAGCATTGTTTGGAAATTCTGCAATTTTGGAGAAAAGGAACAGTATGTTACGGGAAACTTTCTTTCATCAATCACTGTAATGTTTTTGTTGACTGTTTTGTAGGAGTTTTGGCAAAAAGAACAGTTGTTTCTGCAATTTTCTTCACTCACTTGACATGAGCATTAAGAGAAACGATGAAAAATGTTCCGATCATCGTTGATTTTATATTGGGATTCTATGCGATACACTTCTTTCTTCTCCTTAATAACATGGATCAACTATTCCGTTTATTTCTTTCAGATGGTGAAATTAACTTTTAGCCTGATGATGTTAAATAAAGAACTACCGAAAATTACTGACATCCACAAAGAATATCACTGCATAGAAAATAATTTGAGGGATTTGTTTAATGAATTTCATGAGAAAATAAATTCACAATAACATATTGAAAATAATCAAATTATTAACACCGTGTTAAATTTTCGTCTTGCTTGGCAATAAAATGCCTCTAAGCTTTAAATGAAATCACTATCTAAATGCATGTTGTTTTTTAATATTTTTGAATTGGATTTGGTAATTCTATATAAATGTGTATAAAACCAGAAAGAAAAATAAAGAAAAATGTATATCACTGAAATTAATTTATAATTAAAGTTACTTTATCAATATATATATAAAATATGTAAATATATAAATATGTAACTATGCATATTGTAAACTCAAGTTAAACAATGATGTGCATGATGTGTATGACATACGAAAATATGTTTTCTTCCTTCCATGTGTTGTTAAATCATATAATAATATATAAAAAAAGCATCATATACTTATTATATTTAAGAAAAGAAGGACATGTACTTTTTCAAGAACAAATTTAAATAAATGTATTACGTATTAAAAGAATAAATTTTAAATTATTTTGAAAAAAAAAAAAAATTATATACTTAACAAACACAAAATTTAAGCACTCCCTTTGCTCTATTAAAATCTTTGCTAAAGTTTTATAAAAATTATTTATATTTTCTATGTTATTTTACTGTTTCCCTAATTTTTACTGATATGCATACGTTTAATCTAATTTTTTAATCTATTTTAGTTACTTTGCAAGATTAGATTTATTTGTTAGTATTTGTGTTCTTTTCTTTGTTTCCAAACGCAGTCGAAAATCTTACGCTCATCTCCAAATACTATAGCAAAGGGCAATAGGACAGATACACGTAGCTATACAATCAACACCCTTCTTTCTTTTACTCTATTTCTTGTTACATTTATGCTCCGATTTTTCGAAATAATTATGTAATAAGCTGTCTTAAATATGTAAATTTTACGTAATAATGAAACATTACAAATGTTTAAGTATCATATTTTTAAGTTAAAATTTAGTTCTTGCAAAATTCTTGATACCATGAGCATAAAAAGCGGGATTAATATATTAGGATAGATATATTTTGCATTTCATGGATAAAAATATATTGCTTTTTAATTTTGTTCATGAAAATCTATTTATATTCCCGTGATATATTTCAAGATCATTCTTGGATGTGGAATTCTCTAGCAGGACAATACATGAAATGAACTGCTTAAGGCCATGTTTATATTGTATTTTTTACTCTTTCATTGTATAGATGTAAACTTTTATGCCTTGATTAACAACTCTTTTTTGTGAATTAACTAATAATATAAACCACACAAGATGAAATAACATATGAAAGTAATACTTTGATTTCCGGTTTCCTATGTTTTGAAAAAATTTGAAAACATTCAAAGACAGCAAGGGAATGAAGTATTTTGTGAACAATTTCTAAAATATTTAATTCAACGTAATACATTTCTGATTTCAGAAACAAATATCCATTTCATATGTATCAATTTATGTGCTCAAAGCTGAGATTTTTCTTGTTCAATTAAAAAAACTGGCTAAGATTAAGCATCCATATTTTTCTTTATTGTTTGATGCTTTTGTAAGGAATTCTGTTATTTTTATATTTTTAATGACAATTATTGTCTTATACGAAATTGGTTATTCTGTTTGATCCCTTCAAATGTTGAAATCAAATTTGTCCCAAAGCCCATCATTTCTTTCTTTAAATTTTGAAGATTATATTTATTGCTTAGAATTTTGAAAAAAAAATACAGATAATTTGAATGGCAATTAGAGATATTATTTGAGGAAAATATATAAATTATTAGTAATTTCCTTGAGATAAATCGATTATTTAAAAATGATAAATAGGTCCGTTGTAGTTATTGAAAATAAATCTTTCACGGAACTAACCTTTCAGCGCCTTGAACCTAGTTACCATTAGCACCTAGAACCCATTATTTTTTAATAATTAATGTGTGTGTAAATTAATTACCGATTTATTTCTTTAAATGACGTTGTAAATTTTCTTTCAGTTAGACGGGTTGCTTTTTTATACATTTAACGCAAAAAATGTTAGACACTTTTAGTTATGACTGTTATATAGTTATTTGTTCATATTAACATAAATTGTATAAAATTACATAAAGAGATCAACCAAATGATTATTGTTTAGCTTTAAAAATTATCTTTTAATCAAACGGATTGCTTTTCGATAATTTTTTCACAAAAATTGTTAAACTGTTTTATTTATGATTAATAAATATATATGTGTTCATATTAATATAATTTCTATAACATTCTGTGAAGAGGTCAATCAAATGGATATTTTTTAACTTTTAAAATTTCTGAAATTGAAATACGTAAAGTAGAGCTATCAATAAATCCCTCATGAAACAGCAAAACAAGTCCAGATTGTGTATGAACAAAAAAATCTTGAAAGAGTATCGAAGACTCTAACATGGAACCCTCCTTTCTTCGTTCATTAAATACTGATTCAGAATCCTCAGATATTTTTCGAGAGCTGGTACTTTATTGTGGCTTAAATGTAGGAATCAAATTTAATGTCATGTACGAAAACGTATTTTTTTATAATATATTTTAAAAGTGATTTAGAAATAAACTCTTAAGAAAGGGACGCTTTGAATTTTCAAACAGATGTTTAAAATGTTCAAGTTCTTGAAAATGTTTCCTTCGAAATTCACTTTTTATCTTTTAATTTAGGTTTGTGTAATAACATTAAGAAACCATTTTGAACCTACACGAGTATTGATTTGAGATATTTAATTTTGAGCCAACGGTAGACGGTGTGAATGATGATTAGTGTTGATACAGACATGTTTTGAAATGGTTTTAATACTGAAGTTTTAAAACCTCTGCAAAATTATTTATTCTTCTAAGTAAAAGCTAATTTTTCAATACACGATGGAAATACACATAACATATCAGTTCCTTCAGATTGAAGATCGAGGTACTCGAGCTATACGCAAGCCGATAACGAATATTTTTGCTTCATGCCTAAATTAACACATTGAATTTTCAAGCAGATGTTTAATATGATCAAACTCTTAACATTTTTTAATTAAGAGAATGAAAACTTAGAACTAATCATTATATCAGAGGAAAAGATTTGAAGCATGAAATAATTAGTTACACTCTTCTACTAAATTCGCTTTTCTCATTTGTGATGGATTATTGCATACAAATTGATAGAAGACAAGAGTCATGTCTCCAGTAGCACTTGCGATTAACTATATTTCATATCTTTTGATCATTTCAAAGGATTTAAAAGTACTTAAATGTTTCACCTAAACCCCTTTATACGATTACATTTCAGTCTTTGTTTGAATACAAACTAAAAGAACTACAGGTATCTATTGGTTTCTTTCTTTGCTCAATGGTCTGAATAGATATTTGTTTTGAACATTTCAGCAGCAACTGAAATATAAATGTATCAGTGAAAATAAAGTTTACCCTTCTGCCCTTAAGATATTGTACAGTATCAACCAAAAAATTGTTTATTTTCTCAAAATCTATTAAATCTCCAGATACATTCCAGAATAAAAGGTATATTCGTAAAATAAAGGGAATTTAGGTGACAAAATACCGAGTAAACATCTAGAGACATCCGAAAAGACATCAGTCAGCTCGGAAGTAAAAAAGCACGGAAATAATAGGCAAAAAGGATTATTGAAACCTGGATAAGTTTATTTTGGTTTAGAGTAAGAAAATGGGTTTTCCACGAATGGTTTTAGAGGAAAAAAGATCATGATCTTAAAGAAAAGTAAATACATGAGAAGGATCTTTGCCATCATAAAATAAGCAAACATACGTTTTTCTTTCACCTTTTAAAGAAAAATTGCTAGAGTTAAAGACCTTATAATTATATTACTTATAGTTTTTTATATGATGGCATCTGAGACGAAAACTATTGATTTATTTAAAACTTATCTTTAATGGATTCTAATTCAAGGAATTTACTTTAAGCATTATATTCTTTTAGCCCTAATTTCTCAGTTTGGGAAGGTGTTGCGTTATTAAGTTTCGAGAAAAATTTTAATGATACATAGCAAGTGTTTTAAAAAAAATTACCGAAAAGTTTTAGAAAATAATATGTCGTTTTCACTTTTAGAAAAAGAAAAAAAATATCACGGTTTTGAAAATAGAACTTCAGATTAAAATACAAAATGAACGAAAAATGCACAGGAGTATTTCTTTCTTACATTAAAGGCAATTTTCATTGGGTGAAAAATAGAGCTAAATTTTGAAGATAGCTGTTATGTAATCGGAACTGAAGACAAAAAAATCAGCTGCTGGAATTTTTATCTGAAGCAATATCCTGAAATGCCAGTCATTATAAAGAAAAAATATATAGTTTATTTACTTCATTTCCTTTTATCAAATTATTAAAAGTTAAGAAAACAACTGATCTTTTATGAATACTATGATACTCTTAATTTATTCTTGTGAATGAAAATTTTAAGAATTACCTTTCAATCATTGTAAAATTATCAATAGATAAATTTAGCATCGTGCTCTCATACTATGCTTACGGAATTTTAACAAATTAAAGTAAAAAAGTTGATGACGGTGTCAGGCTCAAAATGTCAGTCAAATGCAAAAATCATTTAAGTAACATGGTGGAAGATATTGCTGAAAAATTTGGAAGATACAACCGTTTTTAAATATCTTCAAGGTTTATAAAAAATTCTATAACTGAAAACCTACAAGTTGTAATATCTGTGCAGTAAGAGCTCTGAAATATTAGTTGTAATCAATTTTTCATATATTCATTGCAACCGTATTCTTACCCATATAATGCGTTACAAAGAAATATTTGTAGCTTGAATTTTATAGTTGAAAGAGACATAATCGGTAAATCTCGCAATACAAATGATTTCATGTTCAAGCAAATAATAAGGCCTTTATTATTAGGTTATTTAATTTCAAAAATAGCTCTAAAATCAAGAATTTATCAGTTTCATTGTGTTTGAAGTAAAAGTACATTAACAATCAAAATGACTAAGCGGGCAAACAGCAAAACACAAGCATCTTTAAAAATTCGTGACATTCAACAACTTCTTCATTTCTTGTTATTCATCGACTTTATATCTAAGCTCATGTTGCTTCTGAAATAAATTATTCTGTTAGCCGAATGCTCAAAAATAGAGCTTACAGCTTTAAACATTCCAAGTATGCTTTAGAAATCAAGGAATTACAATGCAAGTTACAGTCACTTTAAAAAATTGCATTTCGACATATCTAGTATTCATTCGATGAAAATAGAATTAAAATATGGGCTTGAATTTTAATATGACTATGGTAGTATATTGCTGCGCGAATCAGGACAGCTAGCATTCTCAAGCGCTTGCGCATTTAATTTGAGATTGATTGGATTGTGGTTTGAACCCAAAATGAGATGTTTCAAATAAACACTGGAATTTTACAAAAAATATTTTAGTTTATTTAAGATCTAGAAGAATCAAGACCATTCTTATATTTTCAAATTGAGTTAATCTCAACATTCTATATATGTATAAAAACTGAGTCCCATTAGTGAAGAGTAAATTCATAGTCTCGTGCTATTGTGGTTCGTGCATCGTTCTATTTAATGTAATTGTTTGTTTAAAGTATCGACATAGTTCTTTACTTCTTCGTGATAATGTTAAGATTTGCCACCAAAATAAGACAAAGATCCATCTTGACGCACTGGAACTCAATATAGACATGATACATCATATTTGATACTTTTTCATCATATTTGATACTTTTTCATCATATTTGATACTTTCATTGCAGTAATTGGCTTCTACGATTTCAATTTAATTATGTAATCATTTTATTCCCTTCAGTCTTCACTTTCAGACTGGAAAATGAATGAATCAGCTGAACAATTTATCAGGTCAAAGAAGTGGACTGGAAAATACTTGTTATGAGAAACTTCTATTCAGTTCCAAGCATTGAAAAACACCCTACGGATTCTGATTGTTATATATACTAACCCCTTATAGGTGAAGGTAAGCTAGCACTTTATCCTCCACATCCAATCTTTATTGACTTGTGGGGAATTTAAAAGGTGGTTCATCTCACAGATGAATTTCCGAAGACTTGTTGAATTCTTCGTTATGTTCATTAATTATCAGTCCTATCGAATAATATGAACTATATATTAGCACAGTTTCGGAAATGTAATGCTTCATCTGCTCCCATTTTTTTTTTTTTTTTTGACTTTTTAAAGAGCATCTTTTTATTTTCTGAGATATTAGGACATTTTAAATAGCAAACTTAGCTTATTAAGTCTTTTCTATGAGCACAGCTAATTAAAAAAACGTAAATACATTCGAAATGCTCCTTTTTAATTCGAAAATGCAAAAAATAATTTTAAATAAAAGCGTGATCAATATTTTATAAATAATTAAGTTATTAGAATTAATTTATTTTGGAAATGGGTCAATAATATTCTTTTCTACCTTGGTAAATATCTGATGGATGAAGTGATAATATTTTCTACTTTTTAAATAAATATTTACTGCTGTTTGCCAATGCAAAAAGCTAAATACTCAAGAGATTATATATTGGAATTGTTATTTTTTGTGTAATTCTTATGAACGCATTTCAGATAATGCGGAATATTATGATAGATATGCATTACTGTTTGTAATTACGAAGAAAAAATAGAATGTGAGCATTATAAATTACATCAGTCTTTTTCATGAACGGTTTCTTTCTTTTTTTTTCCTCTTTTTTTGCTTTATCAATAGTACGAATGATAAATGCAGAGTGTCCGGAAACTGTTGCCGTTTCCGAAAATACTTTGCAATCATTTATTTAAAAACGTGTAGTTAAAAATGAGCAATGTACTGATAAGAAAATTCCAGCTAATTCTCTTGTAGATACTCTGGGAAGTAGAAAAAAACCTTAGTATACAAC
Source organism: Argiope trifasciata (assembly GCA_026543055.1). Classification (NCBI taxonomy): domain Eukaryota; kingdom Metazoa; phylum Arthropoda; class Arachnida; order Araneae; family Araneidae; genus Argiope; species Argiope trifasciata. The sequence continues at coordinate 5,917,375 of JAPMOQ010058975.1, forward strand.
AAAAATGAAAAAGAAACAGAAATAAAAGATGGAAAACATGCTCCTGTTTCAGGAGTATATCTACTTTCATAAAATAGAAAATACGCACTGCAGTTTTAAGTAAATTTAATTTTCAATGAAGAACCTTAGAAAATAATTCTAAGAAGAGATGTGTTGTACATTTCTTACTTTCTTCTCTACTAAATGTGCATATTCCTGAATTTTTAAATATCATTTTGCCACTAGAAAGAAAAAGTAAATGATGTATATTCCCAAAGTATTTTAGAAAATAAGGTATATTTTGCATTATGTTCTACCAAAAGGAACTAAAATTAAGATAGATATTAAATTTTATATAGATAGGTTTTATATATATAGGTCATTGAATGAAATATATATATATATATATATATATATATATATATATATATATATATAAAAGCTTTGTAGAGCTCTTGGAAATTCTTTAAATGTTTTGTGACCCATCTATTCAGGTATCGCATAAAAGCAAGGGATTTGGAAAGAGGCTTTATTGCTACTTTCCTTCAACACAATGTTGGTATAGAAGAAGGCATATACTTGCTGTTTCTAATGGAAAAACGGGAATAACTCTGCAATATCTATCCGTAAGATCCAAGATCTGTGAATAGCGAAATTTATAGTCGCAAGTAGCTGAGTAAAACGAGAAATGTGAATAAAAAATAATCCGTATGGAGAAAAACAAGAGAAATAAATGTTAAACATAATGGTTTTAAATATCTTCAAAAAACAAGACTACTTTTCTCTGCTGAACTTTTCATAGAAAATAGTTTGTTAGTTAAATTATTAAATGTGATTTCTGTCTCTAACAATTTCTTTAATGATCTTTTGTCTTAATGAAATGAAGTTGTATATTGCTACGCTAGGATAATACTTTGTTCGTAACACTCGGGCCTGGAAAAATTAGCACGTAACATTTCCTGTGGAGAGCTCTAGGCAAATTCTCAAAAATACTGTGTAATTACAAAAGTGGTCATCTCACTTTTCCACAGATATATTCCTCCAGAAGCTTCGGTCTGTTTAGCATTCAAGCTACCACTCTATTAAGTTGCTGCTTAAACACCTTGTCGATTCGGGGTTTCAATTCTTATTTCAGTTGATGGTACAAAATTCATTTTTCTTAAATTAATTTAGGCAGAATTTCTAATATTACGGCAGAGTTAACGTATTAGAATTTTTATAGCAGCAGACATTTTTTTACTCAAATACAATTTTGTGTTTACAGCAGTGATTCTCAACCTGGGGGGAGGGCACCCCTAAGGGGCCGAAGCACTAATGGGGGGTTGGCGTGAGCATATCCAAGAGAAAATGTTATTTAAAAAAATTGATTAAGTGACTGAAAGGAAAGAACACACACATAAACAAAATACATTTCGACATATTTAATAATTAACTTATTAAATTAAAACAACTTACTAAATTAAAAACAAATTTAATAATTATCAGTGACTTCCTTGGGTCTGTCTTGTAGAGCAAAGTTTTTCGAAGGAGGGTTATTAGAAATAGACACTCTCAGTTATTTTTCTATATTTAGCTGAGATATATATTTTGTCTTCAAAGAAGCCACCTCAGAAAATCCAGTTTCATAAAGGTAAGACTGAAAATAGTAGTAGAATGCAAAATGCCCTTGTTTTTAGTGCAGAAAACTCATCATCCACTCCTGCCCAAAATTAAAAGAGTGATATATTACTAAATTGTGTTTTGGTTTCGCCGCTGACCTTGAAGTCTATGAAGGCTTCTTCCTCTTCAACTGAGAGTCCTTCGGGAGTATTTTGAAATGGATCCCTCACCCACTTGTAACTTAATATCAGTTTGTCGTCAGCAAGAAAGTACTTTTTTAAAATTCTTTGCTAGCATTGCTAACTGATTTTCAATGGTTACAAAAACAACTTTTACATACTGTTCTTCAGCCTTGTAATTTTAATACAATCATTCAAATTTGCAAACACTTTTAAGTTTTCTTGCTTTAAATTTCTGCTTCACAATTCCAATTTCATACAAAAAGCATTAACTTTATCACTCGTATCCAATATATGTGTGTTTGCTCCTTGCAGTTGAAGATTCAAGTTATTTAATTTCTCGAATATGTCGACCATGTAGTTCAATTTCATCACAAATAAACTATCGCAAAAATTCTCAGCTTCCGGTCTGTTTTCCTCTTCTAGGAAAACGGCGATTTCTTCTCTTAATTCATAAACACGTTGCAAAAATTTCCCTCGTGATAACCATCTTGCCTCGCAATAAAATAGTAACGCTGAATGTACTGCAATCATTTAAGATAGAAAATAATGCTAGTGCTGTTGCTTTGAGTTCTATTGGTTTGCAGAAAAGTAATTCTTCAACTACTGACAAATCATCACAAAATCTAACATAGGCAATGAAATGAGCATCTTTATTACTATTTGTTGCCTCATCGAGTTGTATTGAAAACAATTTGTCACGTAACTTCTATAAAAGCTGACACTCTACATCTTCAGCTATATCAGCAATTCGACGGGCAACAGTATCATTTGAAAGAGGTATAGACTGCAGTTGTTTTGCAAAGTATCTCCAAACATAATTTCTACAATTTCAATTGCGGCTGGCAAAATAAGCTCTTCATCAATGGTGTGAGGCTTTTTACATCTGGCCATTTTATATGGAACTCTGTAAGAGGCAATTAAAGCTTTTTCATCACAGACAAAGTTTTTTTAAACAATGATTTATGCTTTTCATCTGATTTTAATTTTAATTCGAAGAATTCTCTAGATTTGTTTACGTACTCACTATGAAGCGTTTCCAAATGTCGTTTAAGTTTATTAGATTTCATGCTGTCTGCCGCCAACATTTTTTAGCAAATGATACATAGGGGCCTTACTTCTTCATTTATTTCAGTACTAGTGAACCCAAAATTTAAGTTTTCTTGATCTTATTTTCGGAACAACGCTCATTTGTGTACTTGTTGATGCTTTTCTATAGTCTAATGCTCGCTTACGCCCCCTTAAAAAGTTTATCCATGATTCTGCATAAGTCTGCTGCCATGAATATTTAATACGGTGAATTGCAATTACACGAAAATATATATAACATACACATTCAGAATAGATTCAATAGCGATAAATGGATCGACTCGAATGAGATTGTCTGGAATTGAAATTGGCGTCATAGAACTTTCTCCTTCTCCCTATGGGAAAACATTTGTTCGCATCTGCGCACGCTCCTAACTTAACTTTTAGGCTGATCAGAAAAATTCCAGATAAATCGAAACTTCTCGCGAAACCGTGAGAATGCCCGACATGGCGGGACGCAAGAGCAATAAAAAGGCATAAGATTCTTGTTTTTTCAATGCTGAGGACCGGTGTTGCAAAATGTCAATAAATTTCCGTATTCTTGGTAATTTGTAAAGTTTAAAATTAAGGTTGTAGTGTAGGTTTAGCGCCAAAATACACAAAATACATTATTATTGTATACATTTTATTGTATACAATAAGGAGAGGGGGGTGATGAAAATTATGATTGAAAATTGGGCCGTGAATACAAAAACGTTGAGAAACTGGTTTACAGACATTTAATACAGAGTGGAAAAATAAGTTCTCATTTCAAATAATGAAAATTGCGATAAACGGAAGCCATTTCCTTTCTACTATAGCATCACTGATGCAAATGGGTTTAATAATTTCCTTATTTTTCCTTTTCTTTTCCTTCTTTCACTTGTCTAGTAAATTTGATTTCATATTAATATCCTGTTCTTTCTATAATAACACTCGTGCGAAGAATATGATAAATTAGTTATCAATCTCTTTTAGTAGAAAAGTGTTAATACAGATATCAGCAAAATCTTCCTTCATATCTGAAAAATATGCTCAATAAGATTTACGATTATAAATCACGGTTCATACAAAATTTCTCATGGACCCTTATTAATTCCTATTTGAAATGTAAGCAAACATTTGCTTTAATATCTCCTAGAAAGCGAGTATTTGACTTTTGAAAAGAAAGTTTTAAGTTCAACTGTGATCATCTGTTTCCACAATGAGTGACAATTTTCAGAGAGTTACAGCAAACATGATGTTACCTTTAAAGTTGTAGCATATAACCAGCTTAAAACGTATCTGACTTTGAAATGCATCTAAATGACACTACACTGTGAGAATTTCGAATGTTGCTCCCATCTGAGACAAACAAACATTCAGTTGGATTCCAAAGCGAAATTAGTACAGATCTAAACTTTCATGTCAGCTTTTGCTACAAGTTAGTTAAAATGATTAATGACTTGTGTTTCTGTTGCACTGTGGAAAAGGAAATAACTCACCAATCATATGGTGAAATAGGCTTCTTCCATCTATTGAAATTCAGCATAATTGTTTCTGTTATCGAATTTGATAAATATCGAAGCGCAAAAACTCTATAGGATATCTCTAAATTTCTCGAAATCAGAAACATTTTTATGAGGTAAATATACTCTTTTGGTTTAACTACGATAGTATCAACACATGCAATGATATTGAAACACATGAAATGATATTATTTACATAGAAATTTCGAGATTTTATTTCAATAAAACTGAAATGCTTTGAGGGTACTCGAAAATATGAGAATATAAAAAATTATTGTTTTTAAGAGGCCATCTCAGTTTGGCGTTCAACGCTGATTACCATTTGCGAATTTCTTCAATAAAATATTGCACTTTTTACATGAAAAATGCACGCTTTAAAGAAATAATTTGCTATGTTACCTTTTTTTAACAGCAGAATGAATTGATATTTTTTCAAGTTAACTATCCTTCCCTATTCTTATTCAATTTTTATATCTTTAAAATTGTGTATGTTTTTATTTTCATTTTTAATAATATTATATTCAATACATAAAACACAATAATCAGAGAATAGAATTAATTTTTCAAAAAATAACGATTTTTGAGTGGTTAAAAGGTAGTGTATACCGTTTAATCCTTGGCCATATGCAGAAAAGAAATAATTCTTAGAATATCTTAGATTAGTTACCTTTCTGTTCAGTATTATTCTTTTCTAATCCTCCAATATTTTTATAACATAGTATCTTCGCTATAGACCATTTTCATTATCTTGTTTTTGAGTTATTCTGTAATAAACTTATCAGAATCTCGAAACATTCTAAAGCTTTATGGCTGCTGTTACAATATGCAAAAAATTATGCGTTTAGTTCTTAGATCAAATTATCTTGAATATGATATGTAACTTTTTTGCGAATTCTTTTAATAAAATGTAATGAACCTTCAAAAATCAAAAGTGCGCTTTTTCCTAAAGCTTTCCACAATTTTTGTCTGTATTGTATAGTAGTAAGAATTACGGAAAGATAATTTCTTAAAACTTTCCAAATACAAATAAGGTGCTTAACTCTCAAAAAACCATAAGAAATTTATTTTCTTCCTTAATATATTGGTATTGTATTTTTTATGTAGTTTATATTAGTATTTCATAATTCAAATTTTGGCAATAATCAGTGCCGAGAAGGGAAAGTGAAGTGCCGATGTTTGCACAGAACGGGATACCAGATCAAGTTCATCCATCTGAAGGTTTAATAATTACGACTCTCATCCCATGATATTTTTAGTGCGACTTTCAAACTGAAGTTTAATAAGGCCGAATCAGATAAAACTCTAACACTGACTGTGAAAGAAGGATATACATTTTCGAATTGCAAATTATCATATACTTTCTTGTTCCGTATTTTTCTTTTAACAAAAAATAAAATTATTGACTATCATTAGGTATTTTACCAAATTTTCAAATGACAAAAAACACAGAACCAAGGGTTAATGAATGATGTGTGATGTATGCTAATTGTGACAGCTCCCTGGAAATGCAATTAATTATTTTAATATTATAAAACTAAATGTTGCGTTCAGTTTGCTCAATTTCCTCTCCATTTTGAAGCAACATGAGTATAAATAGGATATTTAGAGGCAAGTTTGGACTATATTAGAATATTTTATGCAATCTAAATTTAGACACTACATCATATTAATGCGAGGATGACTGACCACTAAGCTTTAACCTGCCTGATCTCAGTATTTACGAAAGGATATTAATAGAATCAAATCTCGACGCTGCTTCCTTGTTATCATACTGAATGTCATTTCCAGAGTTTTACACCCAAAGTAGAATTGTTAGTTATTTATAATATTATATGCAGGAAAAAAATTATTATTCTAATCTGAAATTATGACTTTTGCATAACGTATAATTTATAAATATTATTATTAATGATTATAAATTGTTATTTATATGCTGTTATATTGATTAATTTCTGATGTGATTTTTTTTTAATTCTAATATATTTTAATCATAAGAACAACTTTTCAACTTTATAAACTTAAAATCAATTACTGTTCCATGCTCAAAGATTAAACTTTCTTATTTATATAGTACAGTAATTTATGTACTGTTATATAGACTAATTTCAGATTTTAATTCATCTAATTATAACCCTAGTAGCACATAAATATTGTACAGTACTGTATGCCGTTGATCAACATTCGCAATATTGTTTAATATCGTAGAATATTGTTTAATATCATATAATGTCGCACAATACTGTATAATATAGTACAACAGACTGTTCTACCTGGGAATATATTCTAATCATAAAAATAAATTTTAATCTTTATCAACTTGGAATTAATTAACTGTTCTAAGTTCAAGTTTTAAATCAGTCACAGGTTAAACTTTTTAAGTTTTCATCGTAGGAAATTTGTTGTTGGCCCTTTTTTCTTTTTCTTTTTTTTTCAAAAGAGTGAAAATATGGAATTTCAACGATAGAGAATTTCAGATTCCAAAATATTCTTCCAATATTTTTATTTATTTTTATATGTCATTATTTTATATGATAGATATCGATGTCTTTACTCATTGCAACATATCAAAGCATAATGTTTTAAAAATTTTAATTTGCTACTTTTGCTTTTTTAAGTTTTGTTACTTCTATTTGGTTCAGCTTAAAGTCAATTTGAAGAAAAATATAATATACACATTTTAGAACTAGATATAAATTATTCTAGCTGTACGAAATATTTAAAAAATAATATTTTACTTAATTATTATTTTTCAATTGGGAGCTCTTTTTTCAGTAGATTGTAAAATATCCATAAAATTAATGTCTTTTGATGAGCTTAAATGCATTCTGTTCTTTTGGAGTTATTTTTTTGTTTCAAAACAATTTTTTTAAAAAACTTAAAAAATGGTAGGAGAAATATATTACCATCAAAAGGTCTTATTACAATTTCTGGTTAGCAGTTTCAAATGAACATTCATTGTAGTTAATAAGACGTTTTGTATAAGCATTGAATTTCAAAAATCTCCATTATACACTGCCAATGAAAGTGTCGCTTGAAAATATTTACTAAAGTTATAGCATTACAAAAGAGTTAGTTTAGCAAGTTTAATTATATGCATTGTTTTTAATAAGACAGAAAGCTGAAAATATAATGTAATCAAACTTTTAGGCTATTCGAATATAGTTAAAGGAGGATTTTTATTTTGAATACCTTAGTGGCACCTCTTAGATGGGTAGTTTGAATCGCTTTCTCAAAACTCACAATAAGTCATATAAGTCAAATATTAATGATTAAATTGCATTAACTGCAAAACACAAAAGCAATATTTTCGGATAAATTAAAGCTGAAATCAGCTTTTTGAATTTTGGTACGTTCTTTTTATCATAAAATTTATGAACTTCATATTAACATTAAATTCATATTGAATTTCATAAGAATAAATTTTATTAATGGCATATAATATATATATATATATATATATATATATACACTGAAGTGACAAAAGTCATGGGATAGCAATATGCAGATATACAGATCGCAGTAGTATCGCAGCGAAAAAGTATAAATGCGCAGCTCGTTTTCCAGAGCTTTCATTTGTGTTCAAGTTATTCATGTGAACAGGTTTTTCGTGATGTATGGCGGCACGACGAGAATTAACAGACTTTGAACGTGGAATGTTAGTTGGAGCTAGACGCATGGGTCATTCCATTGCGGATATCGTTAGTGAATTCAACATTCCGAGATCCACAGTATCAAGAGTGTGCCGAGAGTATGAAATTTCAGGCATCACATCCCATCATGGACAGCGCAGTGGGCGACCACCTGCACTTAACGACCGAGACCGCCGACGTCTGTGTAGAATGGTCAATGTTAATAGACACGCAACACTTCGTCAAATAACTGCAGGAATCAACGTGGGACGTACGAGGGACGTGTCTGATAGGACTGTGTGGCGAAATTTGTCTTCCATGGGCTGTGACAGCAGAAGACCGACTCGAGTGCCTTTACTGACAGCACGACATCGCCTGCAGCGACTCTCCAGGGATCGTGAGCATATCGACAAGTCCCTAGACCAGTGGAAAACCGTGGCGTGGTCAGATGAGTCACGATTTCAGTTGTTACGAGCTGATGGTAGAGTTCGAGTGTAGCGCAGACCCCACGAAGCCATGGACCCAAACTGTCAGCAAGGCACTGTTCAAGCTGATGGTGGCTGCATAATGGTGTGGGCTGTTTTTACATGGCATGGACTCGGTCCTCTGGTGCAACTGAACCGATCATTGACTGGAAATGGTTATGTTCAGCTGCTTGCAGATCACTTGCAGCCATTCATGGACTTCACGTACCCACACAACGATGGGATTTTTATGGATGACAATGCGCCATGTCACCGGGCCAGAACTGTTCGCGATTGGTTTGAAGAACAATCCGGACAATTCCAGCGCATGATCTGGCCACCTAGATCACCCTATATGAATCCCATCGAGCATTTATGGGACATCATCGAAAGGTCCGTTCGTGCCCAAACTCCTGCACCATCCACACTTTCACAATTATGGACGTCTATACAGGCAGCATGGCTCAATATTCCTGCAGAGGACTTCCAACGACTTGTGGACTCCATGACACGTCGAGTTGTTGCACTTCGCCGGGCAAAAGGAGGACCGACACAATATTAACAGTCATCCTATGACTTTTGTCACTTCAGTGTATATATATATATATATATATATATATATATATATATATATATATATAAATTTACAATTTTTCTATAATGTAATTTTATATCTTATAATGTATGATACATATTGTTCGTCAATAAAAACTTAATCATCTGCAAATCATACTAATCTTTCTCGTTTGGATATTTACCAAATACCAATGCTATAAAAATATATTAAAAATAATTGGTGTTTTGGATGTTTTAATAACGTATACAAGTTTGATTGACTAGGATTAAAATCCCAAATATTAGACCAGCAATAGAATATAATTTCAATTAAACTTGGATATTATTTCATAATATCTTGTATATAAACCAAAAATAAAATATTTCATATATCATAAGATATGATGCATAATAAGCCATTAGGATAAACAAATCTCCTTTTGCATAGTCTGGGGAAAATATTTTAAATTCCTTTATTTAAACTTTAATACGTTTTAAATATACTTCACAATTTATTACTAAAGAATTTTAACGAATATTACTTTACAATTCAGAATTTCAAAGACTTACAATTTCTGCCGAAATTTAAAACTTCTGGTTATTTAGAAGATTATACAAACATTAGTTTTATCACTTACTTCATTTTTTCACTGAATTCTGCATAAAATAGTCTAAAATGCATACATATTCTAAAAATACGTTTGATTATACTTAATTTATCCTCTTCTTGTCTAATCTTGGTCATTTCTTTACGAATGCAAATAAAGCAACATAATTACATATCATATTACTTTAAAACAACATTTCAAAAGGATTCCCACATAAAACGAAACCTTTTTGCAGCTAAATTATTTATGGATTTTCTTTTGAAAGTTTTTGAAATTCGAAATGCTGAAGCAGATGTATTTTTTATTCTTGTCTTTTATCCACCTTTTCTCGATTTTTAGGAATCTGAAAATGAATAAGTTAAATTTATCTTATCTGTAAATAGCGTACTCCTTTTGAACTACATTTCAGCATGTAATTTCTACTGCTTCCTAGAGAGAGAGGGGATAGCAGTTTCCGGTTTCACCGCACTTACTCTTTGTTGCCTTCATAAAGCAAACAAAATTTTAGAGCATGAAAAATAAAGATCCATAGATTTCACTTTCACCTCTTTAATTATCACTAAAAGTCGTGGCTTATTTCCTTTGCAATTCTTCCCATTTATCTAAATTGCATTCATGAATTAGAAGCGAGAATTAGAGTAAAAATATTATATGTTACTTATGTAATGGCTTAATTCTCGATTTGTAGTAAATGACGATCGCTTAAGCAACAAAGATTTTAAATCGAAATATTACTCAAAAAACGCATGTCGACTAATTTAGATATAGCTTGGTTGTATCAACTGGATTTCAGCCAATTTTTCTTTTACAATATTATTCCTTTTTTTCTAAATAACAAGCGTTTTTTTTTTTAATATGCATGTTCAAGTTTGAATTATTAAACACTGTGTATATTAATCCAAATATTAGGAAAATTTTTGGATTGAAATTAGTTTATCTTTTTTTTTACAACGGTGGAATTCTACAATAGCAGGTTTTTGATGTTTGAGTCAAGGTGATAGAATTATTTTACAAATAACTCTTTATGCTTATGCGAGACATAGATTTAACATTTACAGAAGTGCTCAGATGATATAATAAATCATAGAACTTTATAATATCATCATGTGCCAGCTCTGGACGCTGATGATTTCACATCTTTATCAATAGTAATAACTCAAAAGTTTTTAACATGATTTTGTCGGTTTTTCTTATTTGTTATTTTGGTAAGAAACATTCAACAGCCATTTCCTTTGCCGGTAGCCAAACAAGAAATATGACTGTAGCTGCTGTTCTTAAGGTTAACTTCAAACAACAGACATACATGAAGATATGTAAACCATAAACCAGAAGAATTTCGCTTCTAAGACAGTGGCCGACAAAAGTCAACAACATTTTTTGAACGAATACTGTAAAGCATCATTGAGCAGCCCTATCTTTGAATAATTTAAACATAACACCCTATATGAGCACTATCATTTGATAATATTCTATATATTTAATTTGTATTATATTCATATTATTTACTCGTAATCGTTTATAATTCAGTTGAAATGCTTTGGGAAAATAGCGTAAATTTAAAAATAAAATATGATGGGGAATAAATCTATTGGAGATTATGAGTTAAAGAGAGGTTTGAACATAATTTTGACTCTCCAACTTGATTATTTAAATAAAGATATAGTGCTTTCCACAATCTGATACAAATGAATCTTCAAATATTATGATTATTTCCTTGATGTTTGTGATTTCCAATGCAAGAGAGTATTGTTTTTCACGAGGTTTCTTGATTCTCATCATATTCTCGTGTGGTGAAAGTCAAAAGGTTCTAATTTCAAAAATACAGCCCTGCAATTGCTGCAAATAAACAATACATTTATTATGCACAAGTGCTCAAATTCTATTCTCTATAAATAAAATGAATTGAAATCGTAAACTTTAACAATGCCAACAATTGTTTAAAAAATATCTTTTTAATGATGCATACATTAAAACAGCTTCCATGCGTTGTAAAAATACCATTCAGTCGTAACACTGTTCGTGAGATTTTATGTCAATGAATAATTTATCATCCGTGATTTGTTTGTTCAATGTAATTTTTTCTTAAAAATAAAATGATACATTTCTTTTAGTAAGATCTCAAGTGTTTAGAAAAAAATGTGAATTAACTCAAAAATAAAGAATCAGATTTCTGCATTATTTCTATTGATAAAATTACGGAAACTTAAGAATTTGAATCAATAAGAGAGGCTATAATAATTTTGAAACAGCAGTTGATGTTAGGTATTATTATATCTTGGTAAGCTTGTGTAATTTGAAAATATTTAAGCTTAGAATTGATCTGAACCAAGGTTAGAATCCTGCTGTGTCATTTATTGAATGTTGCAAGAAGTAGTAACATGAAAACTTTGTTCAGATGATTTGTATAGATTTTTAAAATTAATAGAAATTTGGAATTTTATTGAACACATCTTACATGAGATTACGCTATGAAAAAAATTAATACCGATTTGATTAATAACTTTATATTGCAATTGGTTCAAACATTTAAACTAGATTACCTAGTAAAAAACGTGGTTATTGAAAGGTAAATAATTTGTCCAAACTCATGCATACCTTGCATTTATTAAAGTCCCATATTTCACGTTTTATATACTGCAGAATATTTTCATAATAGGAGAAAAGTAAATAAAAAGTTTTTATTCTATAAAAAACGAATGTTCTATTTCATGTGTCAAATTGAAAAAAGAAAACTATTTCTTAAATTCAAATTCAGTTTTCCTTTTCCATGTCGCTCAGGATACAGCATTTTTAAAGTTTTATGCTCAATTTTAAATCTTTAGAAAAGCTCTTTTAAAAGTAGATCGAATTTATCCTATTCTTAAATTCATGTTTACCTATTTCCTGCACATTTTTTATGACATTTGATCGTCTTTTCCGTAAATAGTCAATTTTGCATACTGCTTTTCAAGTATTGCTCTGGTGATAGAAACTATTTCAAAACTTCTTTTCTATGCTATTTCGCATTCCATTCAATGTCATCGCCAGATTCTTCAGTCATCGCTGCGACTTTGAATTCTCCCAATCATTTCAATCTTCTTTTATTTTGCGTTTAAAGGCCTTCGCATTTCTTTCACAACGTTAGGAATTCTGTATTCTCATGTCAACCGTTTTCAACTTTTCGATTTTTATCGTTTAGAAATGCAGGTTTATTAAAAATGATACATTTATGTTTATTATATATTAGATCGAAAGCGAAAATTGAAGCAAATTCAACGTTTGTTGACTCTCATCAGGTTTTTTTCCTGCTTTTGTATGCATTTTATAAGAATTCTGAACTTAATTAAATAATCTTATGCATATTTACAGGTTCAGTGCCTGGTGGTAAGGACTCGGCTTATGAACCGTGGGGTTTCAGGTTCGAGATTCGATTCCGCTGGAGAACAGCCGTGTAAGGACGATAAACCTATCATGGCCAAATGTCTTCCCGATGATGTGGTGTGTGGGAAGCAGTGTCGCCCTCGTGAACTGGCAGCGTTTCAACATTTCTAGATTTATCCCAAAGTAGCCCTAGTGTTGCGTTAAATAGGACGGTAATGTAACTAAACTGAGCTTATGCATGTTTATATGAAATAAAATATATTGAAAACAATATGGGCTATACAAGGTGGCCAGAAATAAAACACCCCTACTCTGACCTCCATGGATATCGAACTACTCAGTGTAAAGGCTCAAAATTTTGTACACATACTATTCAAAATATGGGGAAACGGATTTCACGAAAAAAAAAATTAGTTCCTGAAATCACCGATAGGTGGCGCTGCATAACTGGAACTATGATCAAAAGACACAAATAATAATAAAAATTAAAATGTTTATGCGGAATGGAATGCTTCCATGCTTCCTTTTTAATTTTTCTGCCCCTTATGGAAAATAAAAATAGTAAAGAAGCTAGAACTCCCGTTGTAACTGCAATTTCATACTGTAACCAGAAAAATTTGCATAAAGCATGGTTAGAAGCCATGTTCTGGGTATAAAAGAAGTTAAAAGGTGGGGAATGTCATTCTTATTAGTGATGGCTGTCACGCTGCCAGAACGCGCTTTGCTTGTGAAGTTGTTTTACGAGAATAAAGGAAATGCTCCAGCAGCACTTCGAGAGTTTCGCCGACTTAAGGATTTGCGTAAGGGACCATTGCTTCCACAAGCTCTCAGGAGAATGATCGCTCGATTCGAGGAAACTGGACATCTTGGAGTTCAGCCTGGTCGAGGACGCAAACCGGTTCGTTCAGATGTCGTTGAAGATGTTGCCACCGGTATTGTTGAACAGTCAATGGATAATGTTTTAGGCTGCAGTAGTGCACGTGCAGTGTCACGACACTTGGGTGTTCCCTATAGCACAGTGTGGAACGTACTCAGAAAAATGGTGCATTGTTTCCCGTACAAAATCCGCCCTAATCAACAATTGCTGGCCACAGACAGGGAGATGCGACTGACCTTTGCATTGACATTTCTTGCTAGAGTTGAAGTGGATGCATCGTGGCCGTAGCAGATTCTGTGGAGCGATGAGGCCCATTTCCACCTCAGTGGAACAGTGAACACCCATAACTGTCGCATATGGGACACGACAAACCCCCGTACCTTCCAAGAGATTCCACTCCACTCACCGAAAGTTACAGTCTGGTGTGGATTCACAGCCACATTCATCCTTGGACCGTTCTTTTTCGAAGAGGTTACTTCCAATGGCCTTGAGACATGTACCGTGACGGCCAACAGGTACAAAAGGATGCTCGAAACATTTGTTGTACCCCATTTGCAGCAGCGCCAATGCCTTGACACCATTACTTTTATGCAAGATGGAGCACCTCCACACATTGGACTCCCTGTGCAACAGTTTCTTCGCCAACATTTCACCACTGACAGAATAATCAGTCGCGCGTTTCCGACAACTTGGCCATCTCGTTCACCGGATCTTAATCCGTGTGATTTTTGGCTTTGGGGACACTTAAAAAACCTTGTTTATCGAGAACGTCTGATAACCTTGGCAGATTTGAAAGAGAGTATCAGTCTGCATGTGAGAAGCATCTCAGATGACCAGTTACGATCCGCAGTTGAACAAGCTGTCCACAGACTTCACATTTTACATCTTCAGGAAGGGAACCATATTGAGCAGCATTCCCTGCATCGATAACGTCCTTGTTTCATGTATGCTTGGTACTTTCAAATAAAATGTGTTTAAAACGTGTTTTTGTGTCTTTTCAGCATACGTCCAGTGGTACAGCGCCACCTATCGGTGATTTCTGGAACTAAATTTTTTTTTCGTGAAATCCGTTTCCCCATTTTTTGAATAGTATGTCCACAAATTTTCAAGCCTTTACACTGAGTAGTTCGATATCCAGGGAGGTCAGAGTAGGGGTGTTTTATTTCTGGCCACCCGGTATATCTACTTAAATGTCCTCTATAACGAATGCCATGCAGTTCAAGATAAATGGCAGTCTTCCCCTGAAATTTTGGAATTACTTCGAAATGCAAGATTTAAATTCATGAAAATGTTCTTGAAAACATCCTTTTTTAAATTTAGGAAAATGAAATTTATAAAAGGCAGCTTTTTCTATGACTGAATAAAAGATTTAAAAGAATTACTTTTAATAGTCAATACTTTAACTTTCAAAAGATGAACTTATAAGAATTATTTCCGCTTTCAAAACTGAATTTCTTATTTCAGAAATAGAAATAAAAACTTTTTACTTATAATTCTTTTTTTCTTCTCTCATTGGTTAAATTCAGATTGTTTAGATAGTTCAGAGCCTTAATAATCCAGATGCATCTCATTAATGAAGGAAAAAGATTGTAGATATTTTTCATTCACTATCTTGCTACTGATTTTTCTCTTCGGACTGTCTTCTAAATATCCTTTCACCCATTAAAAATCTTCTGCAACAGCCTATACTTTAACTCAGGAAAAAAGTCTTCGCATTTACATAATGAAGGATCGAATGAAGTTTTCTCTTAATTGACAAATTTTACCGAAGAATGTTGTCTACCTACTCTTTTCGAATGGTCCTTGATATTGTGATATCATTTATAGCATTTTTCCAATAATTCTAATTAATCTCTAACAACTTATGTTGATTTTTCCTTCTTAAATATTTAAAATATTTTATTAATGGCAACACCCCATTGATAGCAAATCCAGTTATTTGTACTTTCTTAAAATTCGTATACATAAATAATATCTGATAACCTCTATATATGTCGGTAGCTTATAATTTTTATAGGCTTCAGATACGCTCACAGCATTGGCCTCAAATTATCTCATCTCGTCCAAGGATACTCTGTGTGTCCTATGAAAAGTGAAATGATAATTAAATGAAATATGCTGAACAAAATTAACGTAGTATACATAATGAGAGGTTAATGAAAAACCTCGGAAATTATAAAAATAATGAATTGGAGGAAATACAATTCTACATACGTAGATCCAAGAAGCTTTGTCGCTGATTATTTAATTTCAACCATTTATCATATCATCTTATAGCTTTTATAAAATATGTATTTTGTAAACTGTATGAATGATTAGGTGTGATAGCTGGACTTTTAAATAATTTGAGCAGTCAAAGATTTAATTTGATTCAGCTAAGATTTTACTTTATGTGACTTATCCACTTATAGCTGTTTTTAATATCACAATTTTGATTTTTTTTCCTTCTCACAAATGCATAATATATTCAGAAATATATTATAAATATATACTATATTATAAATAAAACTATTTTCCTTAAATAACTAGCAAAAACGCAACAAATCGCAATAATGTTGAGGTTGCTTCTTCGGTAGGGAAAACTTGAACGATCGCTTGTATTTATCGGTCCCTGTTTCAAGAACTAAGCAACAACAAAAGAGATTTTTTTTAATAACACCGAAATGAACAAGACACAAATAGACACAAAATGACAATAAAAACTATTGAAAAGACGATGTTTCAAATTTATTCAAGTAAATTGAAGAAACATTAAAAAATTTAAAAAAGTGGTTCATGTTTTAAAATTGTGTTTTTTAAATTAAATGCTTGTTTAAACGAATTTTTTTCTAAAATATAAGGTTTTAAAAACTTTGCGTTAGAAAAGAAGCTTTATTCGGATTTTTCTCAAAACATATGGAATGTTGGCTACTTTGCAAACATTCCATATTATCTGTTTTTTTTTTTTTTGTAAGATAGCAAAAATAGGGAAAAAAAAGAAAGGGACTGATAAAGATTATTAGAATTTATGATCTTAACTGAAAAGAACTATTTCTAGAAATTTTATATTTTAATCTGAGGTTACCGGAAGAAAACTTAAAGCAATGAGAGTTTTAGAACATAAGTGGTAGAATAGTAATTTTTTCATGGGCAGGAAAAACTATTTTGTAAATATATATCTATATTATTGGAAAAAGTAATTAAAAAAAATAAATGCTATAAAATTTCTCGTTTTCGTGTATCTACCATTATTTAAATTTGCTTCGCCTTCTTTTTATTCTATAATTTCAACTATGCAGAAAGCATACAGGGTGATTCTAAAATCATGGGAGGGATGGTAGAACTCACTATAATAAACAATTGTTGCACAGGAATTTATGACCGAAAGTGACAAGTTGAGGCACAGATACGAAAAATAACTCATGAAATTAAAAAAAAATGTTTATTTGCAACGTCACCGCTACATGATTTTTTTGCAGCAATGTCTAGAAAAAATGCTCAGTATTGCTACCACTAGCAGTAATGCAAACTTGGTAGCGTCAGTGGAATGATTGGGAAACAGATTCCCATGCCCCAGGTATTCCACGCAACTGAAAAACGCAGCAGCAAAGAATAATTGAGCAACGAGTTCTCCTATAGAATCAGCTACAGTTTCATAAATAAGGGCGTCAAATGCCATCATAGGAAAAAATCGAGACTCGATAAATATGGCTATCGTGGTGGCCATCGAACTTCCCGCCAAACCCAATTCATCGTACCCCAAAACTAGCATCCAGCGATTTTCAGCGACTGTTCCATCATTTTCTGTACGGAATCACTGGTTTCTTGCTAATGAACATTTTATGATTCCTCTAATTTGTGCCTTATCCGGTCTGTTATTATAACAATAATTGTTGTATTGACATTTAACACCCCACAAATGTTGTTCCATGAATTTATACTCACCCTGTATATTGAGGATTAGCCGTGTTATTAATATTCTTTATAACAACAAATGAGTGAGTAGTATAATAATATCTCTCTCTCTCTCTCTCTCTCTCTCTCTCTCTCTCTCTCTCTCTTT
>JAPMOQ010058975.1:5935642-5960659 GCA_026543055.1 Argiope trifasciata
ATATATATATATATATTGCTTACGTGTGAGTACGCAGCACATATGTGTGCTTCATTTTATTTTATATCCAGAAGCCAGGTATGATATATAATCTGAGTCAGATATATTTATAGAGAGAAGCAAACATAAGAACGGAATCTCATTTGAAATGCCACAGGGTCAGGGTATTTACGTAGTTTAATTAATCCTACCGATTTATTTCCTTGGGCAAGGGCAACGCAGTAAAGAAAGACTCCCTTTTTTCAGCAATGACATGCACTTGCTATGCTTTAAGGCAATGATCCTTCCATACAAGGCCACTCATGGTAAGTTCATTTTCTCATTCCCAGACAGAGTAAACCTATCGAGCCTCAGAAATCCTTTCTGTCAATTAGGCGCGACTATTTACTTCCTCATTGATTGAATGCTCCCCACTCCGATGTTTGCTCAGTATTCACTTACTTTAACTTTTTTCGTCGTCAAAAGATATTTATGATTCTAATATCCTTCAGATTAAATGGGTTTGTAAAAGTGAAGAACTTGTCTATTAGAAGTATTATTATATAAAGTAGAGAGATTCAATGCGTTTAACTTCTATAATATATCTTTAAGTCTTCTGTGAAATGTAAAACGTTATAAACTGTTAATTTATGAATGCAAATAAAATTTAATTACTCCAAAAGGATTTCATAATAATATGTTTGAGATCTGACGCAATTTTTCTCAGCTCAAATAGTCCTAATATTATTGATTCCTACGCTAAGGAATGAATACCTCTGTTGAAATTCGCTGTATTCTTTTTACGATGAACTATCTTTGAAGAATCATAATTTTTGGAAGCAGTAGAAGGTTTATGGGCAATGCTCTTAAGATGTTATAGTACTAAGAAATATAACGATCTACTAATCACTTACATTAACGCTCCGTTTTAAACCAGCACAGCGCCTATTCTGGGGCTGCACAGTTTTGAACTTTAGGCAGATGATGAGAACAATACCTGAGTGACTCATTGTCATAACTACGAATGAGCTTTAGCCATAAGATCTTTCACATATAATGTATTTATGTCTTTATCAATGTAATAACTTGCAAAGTTTAAGCATTAATAATGATGTAAATCGAGGATATCCTATTTATATGTGGGATTTTATCTTCATTAGCTTAGGATACAGATTTACGGATTGCTGGACACAAGTATTTGTTGAGGACTTAATTGAGCTAGTGTAAGCTTTACTCCTTCCTTGATTATTATTTTAAATGCTCTGATGCCTGAGCACATTAAAACTGTTATTTTAGTGCCGAGGACTGTTCTATATGATTATTATTCTTAAGGTTTATTATCATTATTCCTAAGGTTTAGATAATGATTAAATAATTCAAGGATTTAAATAGGAAACAAAGTAAATGCTCAAAAGCAAATATTAAAATAGAAGGAAAAACGTTTCAAGCCAATTTTCAGATTTGGTTTTCTGTACCAGCAGCACTATGTGATCATTTTTCTTTTTTTTTGCTTAATATTTTGTTTCGCTTAATCTACGTAACCAATATATCTATATTATTTTATAAAGATTCATTTTTCATGATAGTGTTTGACTTGTTCCAGTTAAGGTTTACCATGGAAAAAGTGAATCTAGAGTAAAAGCGATTTAGTTTGACTTTATTTCTATCAAATCAATGACATGACTATTTAGGCCAACGGATCCCGCAATTTTTAAACGTGATCAGATAAAAGGGATTTCTATTTAACCGGTATTTTCCACGCTCCAAGCGTATGGGTTGTTCCATAATTCGTAGCCTTCCTTTTACTGAGTTGTTCTTCTGTGGAAACATATTTCGAATCAGAAAGCTTCAAATTCCGACACTTTATCATCAAGTTGCCGATGTCTCTTACCCCAAATTAACTAATTAGCTTCTGAAAACACGCTTTTCAACTATTGAAAGTATGTTGATACTTAAAACATTTGATATTAACAGCATTTCGAAGTAAAAAATTTCTTTTGGCATTATTATGGTCACCATGCATGTTGTAACGACACCCTTGCCTTATTCACGACAGCTACACACAACCTACTAACGCTTCCATTGTTAAACGTCAGTAGAGGTCGAGATGGTGAGTTCGCACCTGATCATTAGACCATACGTGAAGTTCAATGTGGGGATGGGAGCTATCGCTTCTTCAAAGGAAAGATGTCGAACACCTTTATTTCGGGTGGTCGTTTTGTGATGGAATCACTGACACATGTTCCGGAGCGGAATGGCTAGGACGCGTCATTGATGAACAATCCGATGCAGTGAAGACAAAGGCGAAAATTAAGGAAAATTTTTGCTGGATGATTGGCCGAGGGAAAGCTAACTAGAGTGAGAAGTTTTTGAGGAGGTGGACTTCGGAGAGCGAGAAGTGCCGGTTGGGCCAGAGATATGAGAGAGACATTTGGAATTACGAACAGCGATTTCTACGCTCCAACCTGGAAGTGGTTCTGGCTAGCATCCAGTTTGCGTCTTGTGGTGTTTTTCTTAGAGTTAATTAAAGATTCTTTCCCTGAACTTTTTTTCACGATAGACCATCAACATACCAGTGTAATAGCGAATATTTAACCTAGAGTAGAACAAATAGTTCTTCAGCAAATATATAGAGATGTAAATAAAAGATTCATCTGGAATTCCACTCTCTTCTTTGATCGGTAGCGATTAAGTCATTACAATATCTTTAATTCAATCGCAATGCATCATTCTTTCCCAAACTTTTCTTATAATATTCCCATTAAACATAGCCATTTTTCATAAAATTGTAGCAGTCTATAGTTTTAAAATTGTTTCTTAAATTGTGCTATCAAATGTAACCTTCTTGATTTTTAAAATATGAGCACTTACATAATTCGCTTGAATTTTTAAAACCGTTATATGAGCACTTACATAATTCGCTTGAATTTTTAACATTATTAATTATTTATTTTCTCTTACTTGAACATATTTCTTCATAAAAGTACAACATGAGTTGGAAACTGATTTCGATCATTTTTAAATTCTACTCGTGAATTTCTTGGAAGAATAAAAAATGTAATTGATAGAAGAAAGGAAAACTTTTCCCATCAAAAGGAAAAGTTTTCGAATCCTTTATGTTTGAATAGGAAATAGTGTAAGTGAGAAAGATATCCCCGTCTGTTCATGGTCAGAATGATTGATGCCGCTCATCTATCTTTAATGCTAAATGCTTACTATGGTAACGCTACGCCGCTGTGCGCCACGTCTTTTGATAAAACAGGATGGTTTCGAGCTTTTCTTCAAATATGATAGTCATAATTATAGTACTGATATACTAATAATAGTTAGAATATTATTCGTCTCGTAAAATTGCATTAAACAAATAAATAAAAACCTGCTAATATTTGTTACAATGACATTAAATAATCATTTAATAAATACTTCTGTGATTCATAATATTAATTTATACCTTTTTTATTTGAAGATTATAAAGACTAGAAAAAGTAAAATTAATATAGAGATTAGATTTAATTGTATTAATCATCTTCATTATATTAATATACTTAAATATTTTTAATGCTCTCTTATTTGATATTTATTTTGACCTTCAAGAAATTTTAGATCGGCGAAGACAGATCAGTCCCATACTGATATATTACTTCAAGGAGATTCCCAATATGAAATAAAATCGCATTTATTCTAATATCTATCTTAATTTTAAACTCCTTAGAAATAATTCACTAATTAATTTTTGTAATGGATAAAAAAATTGAAACTTTTCTTTACCAATCGAAATATATCGTGCGTTAAAAGAACAAATTTACTAAAAATGTAACGTCTCGTCTATATCAAATGACAAAGTTGACTTAATATTCGTGAAAATATGGCAAAATATGGACAATAATGTATCAGTGTAAAATCTTCAAGGAAAATCCACTACTCAAAATCTGAAATTGATTTCATAAATTTAAATTAGACAAATTATGTCATTGGTACAAAAAAAAATGATGGCTTGTTTTAGAAAATGATAGCTGTTATATAGTTTTTGCTATTTGTCATTTCAGTGATATAAAACTCTATATTGGTGCATTTTCATTGGATATTAATGTATGCAATGATCTAGGAATATATCTTCCAAGAAAAGCTTGTTTTATACTCTAATCCTATAATCAGATTAGATAATATAGTTTTTATATTTGCAAGAAATTGTATTTGAGCAGAGATCTAGATGGTTGAGTTTGCTGATTTTTCACTTTACATTTACTGTTTACATTTTTTTTTTCTTTTTTATAATTTTCTTTCACTTTTTTTCATTAATGCTTACCAACCTCATTCTATTTTTTGGCATGAAAAGGCCATTCATAATGTGAGAAATTACTCAAAATTCTGATATTATCATTTTATTAATAAATGTATAATGTACTTGCTCATGAAATAAGTTCTAATTTCTGTATCCATTCTTTCAGTATAAAAGATTAATTTTAATTGTAACTTATTATATATGCAGTTTAAGAATATTTAAAAAATTCTTAGAATGCCATTTTATGATGTCATCCATAATTTAAAATACTTCTTACTCATTATCTATTTTAACTAAATTTACAAAATTTAATTTCATTGGTAATATAAAAAATGTAATTAATAACTAAAATTTAATTTCATCGTGACCACACGCACGTAAGCACACATACACACATGTATAAGTGTGTGTGTGTGCGGGCGTGCGCGCGCGCGCGCGTGTGTGTGTGTGTGTACATATTGCCTTTAGGGATCTGTGCTTTATTATTCGAATTTTTAAAGAAAAATACATAGGTCAGGATCTAAAGTAAAATGTGCAATTTAAATGTTGTTAAACATTCATATCAATGTTCTTTTTGACAAACTACTTTTGTTATATGATTATACTTCAATAAGTATAGAAATGTTTTATGTGTCTTGGGATTTGGGCATTTCCTAAAAATATTATTCCAGTTCAATTGCCTCAGAATACCAGAAAGCCTAACTCTGGCTTTTAAAAAAGATTTAAAAAAAATCCTATCCTCTAAATGTCGAATTGATAGCCCATATTTCTTAGTAATCGATACACAATACAGGACTCCGTTTATTTCATGACTATCAAACAAACGTTCGTTCTGACGTCCTTTCAGAATTTTCATAAAATATATTTGTACCTGTAACTCATTCGGGTCTTCAACAGCTTTCAATCAATCACTCAAAAAAATTGGAAGAACCACCAGTTCGGGGGCATTGAATGGACGTTTAGGGCTTTTTAGTACTGATAAAGTTAATATGTTGCAACTAATCCTTACAGCATAATGATTTTTGACGATAATATTTGCAATATATATGATACTATAAAATTTTTAATGAAAATTTTAGAACAAATCATTGGAACTGAAAATTTGCATTTTGAACACCTATTGCACCCCTAAAAACATTATAAAACAATACCATTGTTAAATAATAATGTAAAACTGAATAATGCAAATGCCTTAAGAATTGAAGTCGTTTAAAAGATGAATGTATCAGAGAATCATAAAAACATACACATTCGTTATACAATATTTTTTAAAAGAATTTAATTTCGGTTTATTTTAATTTTAAGAAACTAAATTTCATCCTTTCAAAAATGTAAATTTGTAAATCCTTAAGTGTTTATGCATTGAAAATATTTCGTTAGTATGTCAAAAGGCACATCCATGCCTTCTATTTAGGTAAAGAAAATGTCATATGCTGCAATCAGAAATCAATTTACTTGTTTAAACTCGGAAGAATTCCTTTTAAGTGTAAATAGTTCTGTTCTGCATTGCTAAAATACTTTATTCTATTTGTTGAAACTTTTTCTATGATAGAATTATTATATCTTTTATACGAGAATTGATTTTGGTTAGCAACTTGTGGGAAATGTTTATTTAATTATTGAATCAAAATTGCTTTTTAAATTAAATGCTGTTTGAAAAAATAGGATTGTTGACTGACCAACTTTTCATTTTTTTTAAAGATTTTATTTACCTTATGTAATATTATCGGGCATTTAATTTTTAAGCTTTTTTAAAAATCTAAATTTAGAAAAATCTATTTTTGGTATGTAGAATTAGAGTCAAACTAAATTTAAATAAGCCAATATTTTTTCTAAAAATAAAGAAGGAGAAAAAATTGAAAATAGCTCATTAAAAGAAGTAATTGTCTAGCAATTATTCCTGCAGAACTTGATGCAATTCTGAGCTCTTTACGAATATGCCTAATCACAAAGCTAAGATATTATAACAAAACAATCTCTGCCTGTATGCAAAATATTTATTTGCTGCCTACAGTGTCTTCAATTCATTGATATCCGCCGAATCCTGAACTTTTGCTTCTCAATATTATTGATTCGTTTCTTTACGTGCAGCAAAAAATCAAGGCAATAAACTATCTGATAAAATATTGAATGATGCATGCTTAGAATTACTGAATGAAATCCTATTTATTAGACAAATAAGTTCTCCCGGCGGGACCCTTAAAAATGGGGATGAGATGTTTCTAGCACGTTGGTTGATTCTTTTTGTGCTGGTTTTCACAAAAATATGCGATGTTGGTTAACTCTTGCGTATGATAGGATGAGCTACCTACAGCAGGGGTTGTACCCTGGTAGGTGAAGGCCGGTTGGATTTAAGCATAATTCTCACATATGCGGCTTTCCAATCATTCAATATCACCGAATGCTTACGGCCAAAGTAGAGTAACTATTTTTTTACTGCCCAAACAGATATACATATATCAATTTTCTGCAATGGAAATCCTACTTTTTATAATGATAAAAATAATTTTGTTACTAAAAGAATTTTTTTTCGTTTTTGCTTTTATAATTTGTAATCAGTTACTGATGAATGCTCTATAACAAGTTATTAAATAATTTTTAGAGAAGTTAATTCCTTGTTTAAGGTTAAAAGAAACCTCAAAATGCCTTTTAAAATAGGGAATCGCCAACAACTTGAAATTCCACACTGCTCTTTAAATCATTGAAAGTTGAAATGGCTTGAATTAATATAAGACTCTGAAACTTGATTATTTTATACTGATTTCGTAAATTGCAGTGGTGAGATGAAGGGTAAGGAGCATGCACCATCTCCACTCTATTAATCGACACCACAAAGATGAGAGAATACAAAAATAATTGAAATATAAAAACTATTGTCCCAAGGTGTCTATTTCTTTCTTTCTTAATTAACAATAAATCCATCCAACTTACAAGGTTTTTTAGAATATAGTTTAGAAATTTTAGGGTTAGCTCAAAAACAAACAAACAGGAGAAGGGCATTTTTGCTTTAAAAGATTTGAACTGATAAGTAAGAATCAGTATATAAATGAAGACAATTAGGTATTTAATATAGGTATTATATCATAAATTATAATATAACATAGCTAAAGTTACTTATTTTTCAAAATGTAAATTTCATCGGCGTACAATTAACTGATTTTCTGAATCAAATTTGATTGCTGGA
The DNA here is from genome assembly GCA_026543055.1 of Argiope trifasciata. Lineage (NCBI taxonomy): Eukaryota > Metazoa > Arthropoda > Arachnida > Araneae > Araneidae > Argiope > Argiope trifasciata. The sequence goes on from JAPMOQ010058975.1 coordinate 5,943,088, forward strand.
AATAAATTCTCAAATATATCAATGATATACTATATTCGAAAGGAATTAAATTGTTGGAAGGAATAGTTATAAAAAATGATTCAAATATTAATATAGTTTTAAAAAAGGAATATAAAACTTTAATAATACTTTATATTCGATTTCTTTAGACAAAATCTATCAGGTTCTGAAAATTGGATTATGCCGTCAATATGTAATTTTTAATAACTTGTCTCATATATCCCCTAAAACCACTAGTTTGAATATTTCCCAAATAACTTTATAACACACGACGCATTACTTATTCATTGAATTTGTTTTACAAGTGTTCTTAGAAGTAAGTTACTAGTTTCAAAAAGTAATATATGCCAAACAATTTATCATGGCCTGCTTAGTGTCAGGAAATTTTTAGTAGATACATTTTAAGGTTTGAAGATTTTATAATATAGTTCCTAAGCATGAAAAGAAAACTTTTCACAACAAATAGTTTGAGGTTATTCATTTTTATTCTGAGCACAGCAGTCAAGTGATAAATTTGAATTTTTGGTAATTTATCTTCTATTAATAAATGAAAAAAACTTTGACTCATAAAAATGTCATTATTTAACCCAAACTCAAACAATGAAAACGACCAAATTACTAAGCCTTTTCTTAAAATCTTAGATTGATTAAATATTAATATTAGAAGTTTAAATGGAAATCAATAAATGTGCTTAATAAGGATTTGTCAAATTTTTTGGAAGAACTATTCAAATGAAGCAAATATTTGGAAATTTTAACATATTTTTCGATATCACAAATTAAAAAAATATAATCTGATTTATTTAGAAATTCATAAGTTAAAAAATATTCCATTTTGCTTTTTTTTTAAATTCCACTCATTATTTAGAAATATTTAATTTTTCTAATTTTTTTTTCCTTTTTATTGAAGTCTAAATTCTTGCAATCCTTACTGTTAAGTAAGAGATATTTGGTTTTAAAACTAAAAGATCTGCCACTTTTCATCCTTTCAAGCCAATCATTGTTTTAATTTAAAAAGTGAAGGTTTGCAAGAGAACCCTGAAAATAAATTTTTTAAATACTTCTCTTTCAATAGATATAATTAGGCATAATTAAAAATGTCTTAGAGCTAAATTGCATAGAAAGGCAATGCTCTATTATTAATATACGTTTAATATGTTACATTAGCATATGTTGGTTACCTAAGTATACAATAAATAAGCAGTACCGAAAGTCCTCGGAATGTTTTAAACGTAAATATGAAGATCAGATAACTGGTGTTCACAAGTTTGTGATGTTTTTAGTTAATAAAAGGATTTTCATGTTTTGTACCATTTCATTCCTTATAAAATTTTTTGCTATTAAAATATTTTTTAACAATTTGTTCAAGAGTGTTTCTATAAATGCATAGGTTTGTTTGTTTATGTTTTATATATATTTGTGAGATTTTAGAGAAAGAAAAATAATTGTTGTATTCCATGCTCTGAAGTTAAAACAATCGTACGTGTGAAAGAATTAGATAGAAAGGTTTTAAATAAACTAGAGTCATTTTTATATTATCATTTTATACTGTCAATATATCTTACTTTTTATAATGAATGTTTCGATTATGTTCCTTATTATATTTGCTGTGCATAAGAGGTCCTAAGTTTTTTTCAGATGTCTCACGTTTTGTGATTATGGTTTTGCCTTTCAAATTTAAATCGAAAAATACTTTTCCTTTTTAATACACTGTTACTTTTTATCGTTTTAAAGATTTTATATTTGTAATTTTTTAGCTTTTATTTATTTATTATGATATTCATTGTGACTTATGATAGGAGACGCAATCATGCTGGGGCCGCAACTCCATTGGTAAACCTCTAGATAGGTTTTCACCGGTTGGCTAATTATCAAGCTGGTGAAACACTGCATTTAAAGATGATTACTTTTTGTGATTTGTCAGATTTCAAGAGTAATTGATCAGAATTTTTGCTATCCTTAAGGAAAAGACTAAGTATTTTCTTACATATTTTATTACTGAAATGAAGATATTTCAGATTAAATATTATTTAACATAGTTAGAATTTCGATAAAACATTTTCCCCTATTTTTTACTTTACAAATAAAATCTTAAAAGTTTTTTTTTTTAATATTCTTGTTATCTTCTACATTTAGACTTTAGTGTAAATGAATAACTACACTGATGGAAAAAAATCCCAACACTAGGAAGGAGCTGTGCTAGATAAACGAAATTTGGTAATCGTGTTTATACATCTGAAAGATGACGTCGATTCAAATTACGAGCTACGCGTGGAGCTAGTAGCGACACTATGAACATGCAAATGAGGTTTGCTTTAAATAAGCGCTGTAAGGTTCTTGATCGTTATTTACAGTTGAGATTTGACGTAGTGGGTTAATGTTAGTCAAGAATGCCTCTGAGAAGATGAAGAAGCCATTATCAACATATCACTGAGTTTGAACGAGGTCGTGTTGTAGGGCTACGAGAAGGTGGGTTTTCTTTCCGCGATATTGCTGAAAGACTTGGCAGGAATGTATCCACTGTGCATGAGTATTGGCGGCAGTGGTCAAGGGAAGGTACTGCCTCAAGAAGACCAGGTTCCGGGCGGCCACGTGGTATTACTGAGAGGGAAAACCGTCGTATTCAGCGAATGGCTGTGGCTAATCGTACTGCGTCTGCAGCTGAAATTCGAGCTGCAGTTGGCACCACAGTGACACAAAAAACTCTTACAAATCGGTAACTTCAAGGACAGCTCCGAGCCAGATGCCCTGTACAGTGCATTCCACTTACTCCAAACCACTGCCGTTTGCGACGTGAGTGGTGTCAAGGTACAGGTGATTGAAGGACGGAGTAGAGATCTGTTGTGTTTTCTGATGAAAGCCGGTTCTGCCTTGGTCGCAGTGATAGCCGTTTGTTGGTTAGAAGGAGGCCAGGTGAACGCCTGCTAGTGACCTGTCTGGGGCCTAGACACACAGGGCCTACTCCTGGAGTTATGGTTTGGGGAGCAATTTTGTATGACAGCAGGAGCACTCTAGTGGTTATCCCACGCACCCTGACTGCAAATTTGTACGTCAGTCTAGTGATACAACCTGTCGTGCGGCCATTCATAAACAGCCTTCAAGGGGGTATTTTCCAACAGGATAACGCTCGCCCTCCTACCACTGTTGTAACCCAACATGCTCTACAGAGTGTCGACATGTTGCCTTGGCCTGCTAGATCACCAAATCTTTCTCCAATCGAGTACGTATGGGACATCATTGGAAGACAACTCCAGCGTCATCCATAACCAGCATTAACCGTCCCTTCATTGACCCCCCAAGTGCAACAGGCATGGAACTACATCCCACAAACTGATATCCGACACCTGTACGACACAATGCATGCACGTTTGCATGCTTGCATTAAAAATTCTGGTGGTTACACCGGTTATTAATGTACCAACATTTCACATTTGAAATGGCTCTTCTCGCCAATGACTCTACCTGAGATCTTGAAACTTTAATAAATTAAATATGTTACCTAGACAAATGTATTCCTAAAATTTCATTACTGTACAATAATTTTTTCTTGGTGTTGGGATTTTTTTTCCATCAGTGTATATAATATCTAGAATTCTAATACATGAGAAAATTCATTAAATATTGATTACAGAAATTTTTATCATTACATGTGGGATCGTGTGATATTCGGTAAAAGCATATGGCAAAATCTACAGAATTTTCAAAGGAATTAAGTCATATCACTGATTCTCCTACTTTCCCGAGGACACACGGATAAATAATTCACAATGACCGGACCATCGAAACAACAACACTGGCAGAAAGTGCGGTTGAGTCCTAAGAACCATCACTGGTCACGATACAACACTTTCCTAAGGAAGTAGTCACGTCATCTATGGGAGCCAGATACATCATATTCCCCCTTTTCGTGCACTCTCCAGGATGCATCTTATCCCCATTTTGAGGTACCCCCGGGAGATTAAAATGAAATAAAATGATAATATTGATACTCAAAAAGTAGCATTATTTCCTTCCATAAATATGCTGTCTTCAAATAAATCAAACCTTCTGTTCTATACAAACAAACAATTTTCAATCGTTCAATGAATGAAGGAAATATTTATGATTAAATTGGCATTTGAAAACATGACAGACAAGCACACTTTTGATAATAGCGAAATATTTGTTTTTAATGTCTTTTCATCTTCATATGTTTGTAAAACATTTAAATTAACCATTTTACTTCATTTGTTATGAAGATGAAAAAAAAGTTTTCCATCTTTATAAATATTGTGATTAGAATAAGCAAATTAAAACCTAATCAGTAAAAGTAATGAATTAAATTTTATCTCAGACTATTTTCCTGCGGTTGAAAGAAATTACATGCGGGGAGTGGGGTGTTTTAAGTAGCTTTGTAAAGAAGCCCTATATTATACTATTTTATTAATCAGTTAAAATAAATTATATACCCGTCTCTCAATTTTCAAAACCCAGTGCTATGAAAATTGTAGAAAATATCTCAAAATACGTAAGAGGAAACTTCAAATAACATCAAATTCAATATCGAATATTTGTTTCTGCAATCCAATATGTATGTTAGTTTATTTCCCTGAAGTTTAAAAATGACTTTCTGCTCCTTTCTCTGTACCACTGTGGTGTTTCTTTGTAATAAAATGCATCCTATTTCCTGATATTCAAAATGAAAACAAAGAATTACTTTTACTTCTTTCATTTTAAAATTGTAAAAGTGCCTCTTAAAATGAAGTTTTATTTTCTACCTCTGAAGCATGCAGAAATTTGGTGGACTGCAACCTGAAGAAAGAGGAAAATATGAAAACAAAGAAGAAGAAAACAATACAATTCGATTACATCAATCCTCTTGAGAATTCACAAGCCAGTGGCTAAGCGAGAAGTCTTTCCATGCTTTCCTTGTATTTGAGTCCCTAGGGTACATTCAACTTCATGCCTTCTCCTTATGGAGCCACATTACGCTTGATTCACTTCCTTTTATAGCGTTCCTTCTATCAGGCATTTTAAAACTTCATGTTTCAAGAATTTTAATTTGCAGACAGAAAAATGACTATTTCATAAGCAAATAACTTTCTGTCTCATCTGAGCCGGAAAATGAAAGATTCGTAAAGATTGTTGGCCACTGTTCACTTCTGCAACAAAATAAAGTTTAGAAATTGCATGAAGTTTTCAAAAAATGTTTTTATTATAAAAAAAACCAAGATGGAAGAGCTTCTGCAATTTTTTGGGGGGTGTTTGAAGCTTTTCTGAAACACACTCAATATTATGAAATGGTTAAATATGTTGGGTATGATTGCTCATGTCTAATAACTTTAATAATCTAATAATTGTCAGTTTAAAAATTCATGAAATTTGAATAAAATATTTTGGTTTCACTATTCCAAAATTCTTTTAACGGAATATTCTTTAAGAATGCATTACATGTAATTAGCTTCTTGATATTTAAATTTGTAATTAAAAAATTCAGCACTTTCCTTGTATTTGAGTAATTCTTACTTTAATTTTACAAAATTAAAGTAAGAATTGTGATCATCAGAAATAAAGAATATTTATTGAAAATCTAGTTAATTTTAGCATTTGAAATAATTTTTGGAATACTAGATTCACAGAGTATATATTTTTCAGCCATTAACTTATTCATACATTAAGATAATAACTTATTACAGGATTTCATAAAACTTTAATACAAACTTCACATATTCTGAAAATATTTAAATTAAAAAAATTATTGAAGAAAACTTTCTTTCCTCAAAAAGAATAATTTTTTAATTTATTCTTTTAAAATTCACACAAGTTTATTACATAGTTTAAACAAATTGAAGATATTTGATTTGAAAAATTTATTAATTTTTACTTAAATATAAATGAGAATTTCCGGACTTATTTTTATAATGACAAAACGAGTACCATGCAGTTATCGTTATTTTTTATTTCATGTCACTATTATTTCTGGATATTTAATATACTTCGTAGCTTTAAGAAAGTGTTTTAACAGTATTCAAATAATGATATCATAAGAATTATTAAGAAGTTATTAATAAATATATTTTCCGTTTTTTGGTTTCTTTTGATGCTTAAGATCATAGTTATATATTCTATGATTTAAACACCTAGATTTTGTCATTTTTGTAAGAGAAAGAACAGAACAAAAATCAAATAAAAGAAAAGTAAAAATCAAGTTAAACTAATATATAAGAGAAAAAAACAGAACAAAAATCAAATAAAAGAAAAGTAAAAATCCAGTTAAAGGAATATATTTTAAACTATAAAAGTAAAAGTATATAATTGAAAAACACAGACAATGAATGAAACATATCTAAAACTGCATTACGAGAATTGGTTGAACCAAAGCAGTTTTGCATCAGGGCCTTGTTAGTTAAAATTCTTTTATATATCTCTAATTTATAAGTTGTTTTGAAAAATTCACTTTGGAATCATTTCAATAACAAAAGTCAGAAATCAAAAGTAAACATTATTCGCCAGGTAAAGTTGTGTAGAGAATAAAACTATCAAGATATATATCACTGTTTCTTCAAGATAACGAAATAAAATACTTTTTCTTCTTAGCTTGATTAGCAATATAATCCATAGCATTATACATAAACTATGAATATTTCGAAAAAATTGGATTGTTGAAGAATTTTTTTTAACTGTGTTATCTTTCCTGTCGGACAAAATTATTATGTTTTCAGCTTTTCAAAACAGTTCAATATCTTTAAATGTTTCGATTTAAGTAAGCCAGGTTTTGTTTTAGATTGATTTTGTAATTTTGAGCCATAGTTAGTTGGCAAATATGATATATGAATCGCCATTTGCTTCTGCAATCAATTGCTCATCACCTGAGAGAGAATATTATAGAAAATGTAGAAAGATAAAATCTGCCGTCGCTTTGAAAATTATAAAGTTACTTGCTCTTTACTTTTCTGATTACTAATAGATCAACTCTTTAAATGTATGACAAAAAGGGTAAAAATAAATCTATCCACTTCGGGACTGCAAGCAAGGAAGATAAATTGCATGAGGAAATAAAATTAGAGCGATTTATTCAGAGATTTATTTGTACTCATTTATAAGGCAATGTAAAATCTGAAAATTTTCCTTTGGCTTGTGATGATCAAATTAGGATCATTGAAGCATGTCCGGATATTTCCTACGAAGAAAAAAGAATTATAGGTTAGATCAACTGTTTAGCATTTTAAGAGAACTAGTTCTTATCATTAGAAGTTTCTATGCGTTCAATTCCCTAATTTCTATAGCATGAATATTTTCATTTCGAAAAAATATTGTTCACTTAAATAGGACATTGGATCTACAGATTATTTATATTTATAGCCTTAAACCTTTTACAATATGAACCGTAAACTAAAAGATGAGGAATACGGAGATCAAGATAATGTTTGCATTTATAAAATACTTATAAATAAAATAAATGTTTTAAGCATTTTTATATCGAGAGGATAATCGAACGTGATTCAAGAGAGGTAAAGAAGGAATCGCAAATTTTGTTACAGTATTTACTTGGTACTTTGAATGGCAGCAAGGAATCATGTTATTACAGAGAGAAAGGCTTGTAACTAATTTTGAATATTAAAATTCAAATACAGGATTTTTATTATTGTTACCAACAATGCACCTAATAATTTCTCTTAATTTTCTAATATTACTTCAAAGAAATATCACTTGACAAACATAATTACATAGCAACCTACAGTTTAATAACGAATGAAAAGAAAGAATTGAAATAAAGGATATTGTTTTCAATGAAAGAATTATAATTATGATGAAGAAGTATTCTTTAAATTACCCACATCTCTTTCCAACTATTAGATTTCATATAGCCTTTACAGATTGTAGCTTGTAGCACCGAAAGTTACCCTTTAAGACATGGGTAAATATTTTCTTTTTACTACTGAACATTATTCTAAGAAAAATTAGATTAATAGGCTATTTTATTGTTCACTTCCTGGTGATTCTGAATTTTCTCAATGGAAATAATAAGAAGTAACGTACACAATTTTGAACACAATAATACCATTGTTAGTTGGTAACTGAAGCAATTTGGATGCACCCAGCACCAAATATATTAGGTTGTTCGGAAAGTAATTTCGTTTTTTCCTGACAAAGGATTTAATTGCATTTTTCGCACCCAATTTCATACTTAAACCGCAAAATCATTTTATGTTTTAAGAGCTGATATAGCAAGGCTTGAGTGTGAAAAAGTGCAGCTGATTCTTCGCAGTAGTTTTTGGATAGTGCCCTTTTAAATATGGAGAGCAATAAACAGCATTTTCGTCATTTTTTTCTTTTTTGCTATAAAAGGTAAAAATGCTGTTCAAGCCAGAAATAAATTAGCCAATATGTGTGGAGAAGATGTGTTAACAGTACATCAGTACCAGAACTGATTTGCAAATTTTTTCCTTCAAATGAGGAGGCCAAAAACCACCTCGATCAGTTTTTTTTTACAGGAAAGACCAAAACTTTTACGAGCGTGTAATCATGTTACTACCAAAAATATGGCAAAAGGTATTAGACCAGAATGGAAATTTTATAATTTAATAAATAATTTATTCATTAAACGAAAATTTCTTTTCATTTTGACAAAAAAATACGAAATAACTTTCCGAACAACCCAATATTTCTTCTAATATAATCATGTCTCATAAGTTCTTTCTGTAATCCAATTTTATAATCGATTATTACTCACATATTCTACATTTTTTTTAAATTTGATATTTTAGCAGTATCAGATTGATTTTACTAGTTTAGTTTGTTTAGTTTAGTTTAGTTATATAACGTTATTATTTAGTTTAGTTTAGATCAAGAAAAATATTTTCGACATCAGGTTTATTTTAAATCAGATAGAAATTAAAACGCATTGCACATTTTGATATTATGTTCAAAATTTTGTATTTCTCAAGCAAGTTGTTAAAAAGAAGACAAAGTATGGAAGTTAAACACTTTGAGCATGTACCTTACCAAGCACGAGAGCAATCATACGTTCAATTGATGAGAGTAATGAATATATAGAATGGTCACTAATATTGTCTTACGAGTTGCCATTATAATACATTCCTATTATTCCTAGAATCCTGACTGTAAATGAGGCGGATGATATTCTGATTAAAGGTAGATATTCATGAAATGAACTCATCAATTGTTCCAGACTTCTACCAAGCCAATGGATATATGTGATGTTACTGACTGGTTTAACTTAGAAATTCAGACGTATGAGTTTCCCAAGCATCTATAACGGCTAAATCCCAATGGATTTACAGTTGAATATCTCGTGCACCTGGGGCTATTTTGATATCATCAAGTAATCTAGCCATCTACATATTAAGAGAAACCTTCGACAGAGAATTTATTCACACATTCAATATTAGCTGTCAATAAGTGTTTACATATTGAGAGAAATTTACGAGTGCATTGTAATGTAGAAAACGTCAAATCAAAACTCCATTTCAGAATCAAGGATTCTTAATATGTTTTCATAGGTTAGTTCAATTTGATTTGAGTTAGATTTATGTTCCCTCTTAACTACACAAAAATTATATTCAAGCAACACGGATAATTTTTTGGATGAGAATCATAATTTTGAATCCTAGTTGGATAAAAAAAAAATGACAACATTTGATTATATACTTCCTTTCCATCCTTTTAACCACTGTTTTTGGAAGATGTCTGACTCTAACTAGAGTTATCAAGATGAATTGCCAATGTTAGTGCCTGCATGTCAATGCAACTCAGAGAATTTGGGATCAAGCCTTTGCAGCCCTAGGGTGTGTATTGGCTATCTGAGTTAATATTTTTTAAATATTGGTCATCTATAATTACTTCCAAATGAATTATTTTAATTTAAAAAAATTATAATTAAAGAAAAATTAACATTAATGAACAGCAAACAGCATTAAAAAACCCCACTGATTTCTCAGTTTTTAAAAATGTGCAACATTAATTGAAGCTTAATTAATATGGACACAGAAGATGTCAATTAAAGAACCCAAATTGAATGAAATAATCAGTTTACACCGAAGAAACTAATTCATCTTAAGTGCTCACCCTGCCGCTCTTAAAGGTTTTCTAATGTATATAAAAGTGTTTTTATGTTTTTCTATAGATTTTAATTTCAATTTATTTTTAAAATTTCGATTAAATTTACGATTATAGAATTAAACTCTGAAATACTTAATAAAATGTTACATTCAAATCATTAAGAAATAACAGTCAAATAGAATCCATTGTTTCTCTTTTACAATAAAAAAGGAAATGAATAAAGTTAATGGTTATCATTTAGAAAATTTTGAGCAATTCTGTCTATTTTAAATGGTTTCATTTTTCATTCTTTCTTTCCTCGGATCTTAATATTTAGATAATAATGTAACTCAGAAAGTTCTTTTCCACTCTTAAAAAAAAAGGCGCCTTTGCTTTTCCCAAAACCACAAAGATAGCTAGTTTACTTAATGTGTTGATATTTAAATATTGATAGAGGCTATCTAATTTGAGGGTTATTAAGCAAAAGGACAATGGACTAACTAAGCGCGAGTCACCTGTATTCAGTTAATCACGCATAACAAGAAAGGGATGACTTTATGCAGTGATATCCAATCCTCTCGGGTGCTTCACCGTAATTTTGTTCAACAGGCGTTTCACAGCCTTCAGTACAGATAGAGTTCTTTTCACACTTTTGTACATATTTAGAATTTTATTGACCACTAAATCCCTATTCCTTAACACATCCAATCTAAATTGTACAAAATGTAAATATGAAAGTTATTTCCCAAATAGATATTTTTTTCTTTTTTTCTTAAAATGTGCTCACATTTTTCTGTATAAACTCATTCTTTTCAAAACATTTTATGAGTCTTTCCAACGTTATACATTTTTATGATGCTTGAAATCTACAAAACTGAGAGTAAAATAAAAAGGAAACTAATATTTTAAAATGCCTTTACTTTTATTACAATCAAACGATTATACTTTTTTATATAATTGTTCTATTTATATACTATTGCCTTTTTGTAAGCCAATCATTCTTAATTTTACTTAATAAAAACAACCAGACTTTATCTGAGAGCCATGTAAACCAAGCGACGTGCTTAAACCACAATCCAAGTTTCAAAAAATTGACATCTAGGGAAATTCAGATCTTTATGTAAAATTTCACCTCAATTTCACCTTAACATCTTTCAATGCTTTGGAAAGCTAAACACAAATAATCTAAATTCTTATATCAATTTTCAATTAACTTTTATCGTAATTTTTATGCCTAAATGAAACAATAAAAGCGACAAATTCTGAAACATGTATTCCCAATAAATTAGAAATTTAACACATTAAAGGCTTTAGGAAAGTATACTAGGTAACACTGATCAAATCATAGTAGTACGACTTCCGCCTTGAATGGGTTAATTGCCAAATATATATATATATATATATATATATATATATATATATATATATATACATATCCATTCATAAATTATTTAAAAATTTAATCGTGGAAAATTTACTCCTAATTTCCACTAGTCGCAACATTTATAAAATCAATATTTAATTAAACTAATGTATTAAGTGCTATTTAAAAGTTTTTAAATGATTAAAATAATGTATTATATTCGGAAAATATTGCTTTTCAAATTTTCAGGAATTTTTTTCATCTTTTAAGCTGTTTGTAAAACGTGTTTCAAAATTCCATCCTTGCGTTTAAAGCAAAGTAAAAGATTTTAAAAACACAGGACAACATTTTTATGGCCTTTATTTAAAATATATTAAGTGAAATATACCTAAAGCTACTGTTTAAAAAACTATAAAATTAAAGAGATTGCACAGATTATTAATTAGTTTAATTGAAAAGACAGGTTGGAAAATTTTCAGATAACTCAAAAAAAAAATTCCTTAAAATTTTTTTGAAGTTAGGAAGAAAAATATTGAAAATAAGGCTTCCTTTTTAATTAATTAAAATTCAAGAATCATTTCGGAAAATTTTTCTTGTGTGAATATTCTCATCCTCCTAAGTTTTATTGAGGAAAATATGTATCACTTCGTTCAATAATTGTAAAAAGACACAGATATGCAGACAAGTGCTTTTATTATTATTAAAATTTGTTGACCTGATCAATTTAAAAGTCCATTTCGAATCCAATTAAAATCAATACCTTATTTGAAGATGAACTGATGAAAAGATAATTTTAGTGGCAAAAGGAATACAATAAAGGTAATAAAATCTTGCGTTATGCACCTAATTGTGCGAAATACTTAAAACTAATTTAAATGCTAATGAAACAAAAAAGGAAAAACAGTTCTTTTATTCAACGTGTTATGTCAATTTAATAAATGTAAACATTATTTTAAAGATTCATCCTGTGTTCTAAGTGGGTATACTGAATGTATAAAAACGACATTTTGAATGAATTTACTAAGTTCAAGGAATAGTATGAATTACATAATTAAGTTTAATATTCTATTTAGATAGTAAGCGAAATTCCTATAAAGAGTAGTCTTGTTTGTCTTGTCATTAAAATATATTTGAAGCAATTCAAAGCAAACAAATATATGTAACATTCGTTGTTTTAAGAATATAGTTTATTGATTGTCCTAGTTTACATCCTACAGTAGAAAATTCATTATTGTTAGTATCTGCATTTTCCTTTTGATAAAGAATGTATTTAATAACTACTCATTCAACTACGTTGTGATTTTCTTTCATATTTTTCTTCTTTTTATAAGAATATAAATTATAACCAGTTACACTAAACCTGATTTTTAATTTGATCACTACAAGATTTTAATTATATGTCCAAATAAGTGTTCATCATTTATTTTATTAAAATAATTAAAATAAAATATTGGATAATAATGCAATAATAAATTTTCATTTATTGTAAAGTTAAAAAATATTTATATAATAAATGTAATGTTAATTTTGAAAGTAAATATAACATATCAAGCAAGTATAAAAAATTAACTTTCGAACTATGTGAAACTTGCAGGAATGATAAAAATAACAATTGATAAAATGCCAAACATAATATATTTTTAGTATTTATGAGAAAGAGGCATCTGCCTTAAATGAATGATGCTTACTTGCACTCATTTCGGTTATTTATCTCAACAAACTCTTGCATTTCATCTTCTGTACAAAAGAATGTTTATCTCGAAACAACTATGGGCACACCGCTATATACTTGTATATATACATTTTTAGTTTATTTTAAACTGCTTTCGATTAGATAGGCATAGTATCATGCAAAAAATTTAACGTTAAATCGTTTTGAAGTTTCTTTTTCCATCTCTTAAGTAAAGAATAAACATGATAATTAAATTTAAAATATTATAATTTTAAGGCCTCCTTTTGTAAAACTAGAAGGCTCTTTCATCTTCTGTTCAATCATAGGAAATTTATATATATATTGCCTAACGGCAATCCTAGATGTTCCTCACTTATGTCGTCTCTTATTAAAATATCTAACGCTAAATATTGGGTGAAGCACTATGAAAGCAAACCTCTTTGATATGTGATTAGAAGTCTAATTAATTTTTCCAGGACAGATAGGCTCAGAAACTGGAATGCTTGTAATATAACAGTAGAAAATGTGTATCGACTCGTAATCAAAAGGAAGAACAATTCTGCAACACTCCAACAGAACGAGTAAAGTAACATGTTGCAATTTGTAACATGGACAATATTTATTGATTTCTGCTCCAATGAGATTCCTTTGATCCGAGCCATATTCATCATTTTTGAGTAAAGATAGCCATTATGAGCACTTTACGTTTAGAGCTCAAAAATTATTTACAAAATTTGAAAGCTATATTTGATATTCCCAATGCTTGATTTATTTTAGTTTATAAGATCATTTGTAAAATCTTCTGTTAAAAGTGAATTTATTATATATAGAAAAAGCTGTATGTTAAATATAATTTTTGAAATAATATAATTAAATATGATAATATAATATACTTAAATATAATTTTATAATAATATAGTTAAATATAATTTTTGAAACAACAGGGAAATCGTAACATTAAAATTTCAAATACATACGTTCTAGAAAAAATTATTATTGCAATTGTCTAAAATCATCTAAAACAGAGATTTTCAAAGTGTTATAATTCTAATAGTTTTCTCATCGAAGAATATATTTTTTATTCTAGAAATATTGATGCTTAAATTTAATTTATTAATAATGTCTCATAGTTTTGAATCTTTTTATTAGTATATGTATTCATTCAAACAAGATAATGCCTAATTTGGCACTTCAAACATTTATCGGTCTCAAAATAACGTAGAAACTAGCTATTCGGTCCTGATTAAAGTGAATAATCCGTAATTGTAAATGCCTGATTATCATAAGGTGCCATAAATAGAAGATTTCCAAGTTTCTGAGCATTTTAAGCAAACCCTATAATCTGGAAAAACTGTATTTAATCTGTTTTCTTTAGTTCTATAAGATGAAAAAAACTCAAGCAAAAATAATCCGCAATGCAACAAAATTGGAAGTTTACTACATTTTTGTCTTTAATGAAATTCATCGAACAATGGAAAAGAAAATGATTTAAAAAATTATCTCTAAACATGAGCTTTCAGAGCACACACATGTATATAAGTTTATCTATCTAGTTGTTTATCCTGAAACCCCCCCCCCCCAAAAAAAAATAACTAACTTTATGAGTGATCAAAAAATTAAGTGCATGTAAGTGTTAAATTAAGTCCTTTCATGCTTTTTTTTCTTATTTTAATTACCAGTTCGTATGTAGGTAAGATTAAAAAATATTAATATGTAATCAGTATGTGATTGGTATGTAAATATTTTCTCCAAGAAAAACACGATTCTAGGAGAAAAAAGAAACTTGCCTCGAGAAGCTTGATCATCCTTATGTGTATATAGGTGAGGGGTTGGCATTCTTTGAACTAAATACTTACAAGATAGATTCGCAGGATTGGAAAATAAAATTGATAAACAAATTTAGAATTATAAACTCGTTAAACAAAATTTTGAGTGTAGAAGGGGACTAAAATACTGTAAAATAAGAAGCATTCATAAAAAATAATACTATTTGAATATCTATGTTATTTATACCTTAAACATGTTAAAAGCAAACTAGTTGAAATGACATTCACATTATCTTCAGCTATACGTAATTGAGGGAAACCAGCTCATTTCATTGCATAGAACAGTTTTATTACATATTCTTTAAAACAAGTATTCAACAAATTTGTAAGAATAATGCAAGTTTATAAATGACATTTCCATCAATGACGTTTTAAATAACCAAATCAAATTCTTCCATTAGCATTTCATAATAAACATTTCTTGCTTACTTGTTTTTAACATTGCTAAAATGCAATTAATATTTCTGCAATTTTATAATGAATATAACATACTTTCAAAACTAATGCTATTTTTCAAGAAATTGATTTCTTTTTCTCCGATAAAATGGGTATTGTGACTTTTTTTAAAATTCGTAATGCATTGCAGTTCTAGTGTTCGCAATTGCAGATATTAAATTCATATCTTCTAGATATTTAGTTTAATTTGCATTTAGACTGATAGGTATACTAAAGAGATACCGTGACTGAAAAAATATTAAAATAATGAATGAAGAGAGATAAAATTAAATAAATTTTATTTATATTTTGAATTATATATAAGCATATAGGGTGCTTAATTAGATCAGGCTGATATGCTATCAGATTTGATTTTCTAAAGGTATGCAGCTTTGATTCCTGCAGTGTTATTTTAAAAAAAATATATACTGTATTCTTTACATGAGCAAACAGTGTTGTTGTTGTTATTTATGACACTTTACAAGCCCATTGACGGGTCTGTCAACGATTGAAACTGAGTCAGCGTCTCTTGTTTTTACAGCAACTTCAAACAGCGTCTAGAGCACGACTTTTCTATTTCAGAGTCACATTCGCTCTCGCAACCTTTTTTACAGAGGGGTGGGGCATTCACAGACCTCACGGATAGAACACAGAGAATAAATAACCACTCCCGCACCGTGACACGATCTCGGGAAGCACAGATGTTGGTGAATACGCTCTAGCCCGCAGACCAAACCGGCAAACAGCAGTTTTAGTACATAATAAAAAATGTGTAATTAAAAAAAATGTTAATGTTGGGAAAAGAAATTATTTATATTTTCAAAGAAGATTAAACCTTTTTATCGCATAAAACTGAAAAAATTCAGAGTCCCAGTGCCCATGAAAGCGAAAGGTTCGATCATATTAAACCATAAATGCAAAAAGAAGTTAAACTGATTATTTGCTGGGTATAAAAATATATTGCGAATTAGCTTGAAGATGTTTCATTTTTCTTAAATAAATAAATGAAAATTAATTTCATAAAACTCTAAACATGAAGAATTTAAAATTGACTTCAAAAATTTTTATTATTAATACAATTATACTTTGTAAGGTTTTTACTTATCTTAATAATCTTGTGTCGAAATCTTATATTCGAAAACTTGGTATATATTAGAAAGAGTAAGGAAGGTAATGGACCAAAACTGAATTGTAATAGTGATTACTTATTATAATGAATATTACGCCTTTTTTTAAAAATGGTTTAAAATTAATATTAATAAACATCTGTTTTCTGCTTTGAAAGTTTTCCATTTATGATTTTTTTTACATGAAACCTACTAATTAGCAAATGGTTATCGGCATAGCTTTATCTAATTTACTATGGATATATTTTTTACCAAAAATATAAGATAAATAACATTTTGTTGAATTTTAACCAAATGTCCTTTTCAAATGCTTCAATGAAAAACAATCATTGTGCTCCTGAATGATTGCATAACATAACTGCACTACAATATGCACTGTAATAGAAAAACTTAAATGTAACGAGAAACAACTCGTAGTAATAAGAAGATATTTTGTTTAAGCAAAACAAATGATTCTGAAGATCTATATCAATACATATTCTATTCCCATAACCAATAATGCAGCAGCAAAGATGAATCAATTTGGCAATTGCAAATATCCATTCGGATGTCTATAAAAATGCAATTCTACTGTGTATTATTCCTTGTATATATATGTATGTATATATACACACAATATATGTATCTTTAAATGGTTATTCATTATTATATATATTATGGGATCTTAAAATCTACTGTTTTCTCTTAATTAAGTAATGACGCAATATACTTAAATTATTATACTAATTGACAATTTAATTAGTATATTTGCTTCGAAAATATTAGAATTGCAGAACTTTAAGAGCTAAATCTTGGAATAAATTTATTAACATGTGGAGTTAAATAAAAATAAACACAATAGGTACAATCATGATTTAATTTGTTTTAGTAGACTTCATGTAATTTTCTTAATACAAAGAGAAAATACAGAGAATACAAAATTAACATTTTGTGATTATTCTTCCTTATTTTGGTAACGCCATTTCCTTAATGACCAATAATAATTAAGCAGAAATTTGTATTAATTATAGAGGCAAATTAGTAATATTCCTCTTTTATAATATTGCAATAGCTGTGGTCTTATGGTATATTATCATGATTGGTCTTATAATGGTATATTATCATGATT
>JAPMOQ010058975.1:5960669-5977620 GCA_026543055.1 Argiope trifasciata
ATGGTATATTATCATGATTGGTCTTATAATGGTATATTATCATGATTGGTCTTATAATGGTATATTATCATGATTGGTCTTATAATGGTATATTATCAAAATTGCATTTTCTAATATCTGGCGGTAAAAACAGATGACATCACTAGTCCATTTCTTTTTACACATGACTACTTAAGTTTGCAGAAGAAATATGTGAGAAGTGTTGTCTCGAGATAATGTTCGGAATTGTTGTTTTGAAATATCCTTTTTTTTTTACCTATTCATTTTTATTTTTATGATAGTCGTATCACTGAATTTCCCCATCTTCGATTTATCCGTGTAAAGATCCTCCATTCAAAATGCTATATTATTTACAAAAATTTGAATCCGCAAAATATCTGTCTTTATTAACTTAGTTTGTGATGCAAGCTGAGCTTTATTAAGTTAATAAGAAACAATTAATTGATTTTATATTATTTTAGAGGAATAAAGATTTTTTAAACAGGACCTTAGTGTAGCAAAAAAAATCTAAATAAGTAGCAATCAAAATAACATAGTGAAACGCGATTTTTGACGCATAAATTATTTACCTCGTCTCCCGGTTATCGGCGACCTTTTAAGAAAAGTCACCAATGAATGGACCCCAAGATTTATTTACTTTTGAAAATATAAAGAAGGAAAAAAAATACATGATGGACCATGCTATAGACAGGCATGGTTCTGAATAAAAAATTATTGAAGCATAGAAAATAGTGGTACTAAGTACATTTCATGAACTTAAATCGAGCAATTACAATGGTCACCTCCTGAGAAGAACAGATCGACGAACTAGATTCTGATATTATTTTAAAACTTCTATCTCGTTTGTCTTATATAGATTTGACGTCTTTTCTACACAGCTAAACATGGAGTATTCTAGAACAGTTACTATAACTTCGTTTATATTCCAGATATCGACTTTCTGATCATTATTTTTACAGCCTCCGACTTCTCATCAAAAGCAGCCAAAATTTTTGACTTTTCTTGAAACGTTATCAGACTTTAGTATCTTATATTTTAATAACGGAGAGAGAACAGTAAATAATTTGTAAGTTCAAAAATGTTTCACGATGCTCTTTCTAATTGTTACATATTATTATTTTTCTTTATTGCGCTATTCATGTGGTTCTCTGGTAAGAATAGCAAAAAAATTGATTGCTAATGAATTCCAATGTATGTTTCCTACTGCATGGTGTGACATTTACAAAATTAAAGCATCATTTCAAATCGCAAAGAGAAAGTTTTAAAGTATCTTCTTTCTTTTAGAAAATCTGTCGCAAAATATCTTTGTTTAGAGAAGTCTGATAATATAAAATATGATAATTTTTTCATGTAATGATAATTTTGAAATGAATTTAATTCATAAGAGTCTTACCAATTTCTGAACCGAAGAGTGTTTTTACTTACCTACTCTTTGCGAAACTGAAGCAATATTATTTATAAATTAAGTCGTATTATATGCTTTCAGACAGATGAGAAAAGTTTTTTAAAATAAAAAAAGCAGTAAAATTATAAAAAATAGATTTGAACTACCTTTTATACTTCGTTAAATTTATTCATTTAAGTACTACATTACGTCTTTTTTTTCCAAAAGTATTTTCAAATTTGTATTACGGACTAAGCATTGTAATATGTAAACTTAACAAGTAATAAAATATTTATTATTAAAGCAGATAGTATAAAAATAAAATTTGTTTTAGTTTTTATCAAGTCAGTTAACATTTACACATTTGGGCTGCAATGATAAAATTTTATTGCAATAATTTTATTTTTGATATATGTGTGAGATAATACAATGCTTTAATACATTGATATCAGAGACTACAAAACTAAGGGACATTCCAATTTGAAATAATAGCACATATTGGAGATTTATATGCTTATTCTGTGATTTCTTTTGAGGAGATCCTTGAATAATCTTATTGAATTGACAAATTTATAAATTATTTCAAAAATCTTAAATCTGTAAAGACAATGCGTTATTGATTTACGGACATTTTCTGGGAATACACTTATTCGAAATTGGACGTTTTATATAGTACTCAATGCCAACGGTTTACAGCGGCAATTAAAATGAGATTTTGTGGAAGAAATTTAACTTATCTTTCAAGTATTACTTAAGATAATCTAGGAAGGTATCAAATTATTAGTTTCAAACCCAGTTTGAATGACAGATTATCTAACTTTCTGAATTATTGAAGTATTT
This sequence comes from Argiope trifasciata, assembly GCA_026543055.1. Taxonomy (NCBI): domain Eukaryota; kingdom Metazoa; phylum Arthropoda; class Arachnida; order Araneae; family Araneidae; genus Argiope; species Argiope trifasciata. Next base: position 5,962,894 of record JAPMOQ010058975.1, read on the forward strand.
TGTCATAAGCTCAGATAAAAGCATTTCTGGATAAATCTATAATCTTCTGAATAATTATAGATTTCTCGGTAACTGAAAGATTATAGATTTCTTCGTAACTGAAATATTATAGATTTTTCCAGAACTGAAGGATTATAAACTTCACCGAAATTTTTTCTTAAACATATGAAGTGTCTAAAACCTAATTGATCAATGAACTAAACTGTTTATCATAAGATTTCCACTTTATTTTACAATTTTACATACTTTACAAATATTTTATTATTCAAATATCTCATGAATCAAAAACATAAATATTAAAACAAGTTATAAAAAGAATTAATAATGGTACATGAATTTATTACCTATATGATATGCAAGTTCGGCAACTCGGGTGCATGTATATGAGAATTTCTGGTATGATTAATGATTGATAAAATATTGGATTAAACTTGTTTATTTTGCGTAAAGTGGAGTTCATATGGATCATTTGAATTATATTCATAAGGTACAATTTTTTTCTCAAATAAAAATAAGAAAATAGAAACAACCATCTTATAGCAGTTATATATAGGAAATTAACAAGAAGTAAATAAGGAATTTACATCAGGACTATTTATAAATATATATTTGATAAAAAGAAATATTTAAGCTAATGTTACTTTGCATAAATGTTTAAGAAAAATTATTATATATATATATATATTAAATGATCAATAATTGCAAATATAATCTTGAAATTTGTATATTTGTTTGTTTGATAAAACTTTTGGATTTTCGTAAAATTATTTAGCTCAATTCACTGATTTTATACTTTGAACAATAGTCTTGTCAAATCTAACAGTGCATTCAATGCTTCTTTTAAACACTGAATGCACTGCGTCCTTTAAATGAACAATGTGCTGTTTAATATGGCATTTCATGTGCCTCCGATTTCATTGGCCTTTATTTATCCTGGTCTCTAGAATGAATGGGAAATGTCTTATTCACTGCATTACGACGTGACTGTGATTTCTCAATTGGATTAGACGAAATGCCAGAACGTGAATCTCTCACTGAGAGACAAGTCTGAATTCTCTGAATCAGTAATATGAATTAGACTTAATTAAAAGAGGGAACCTGTATGCTCCTTCAAAATTTCTTGGCACCTTTTGAAAGGTTATTATGATTCTGAATAATTCATTTTATATGGAGTAAAACGTTGATACATTGTTTCATCTGAATTTATATAGTTAAGGCATCTGTGATGAATGTCTCTTACGTTTTATAAGAAATTTATTAGAATCTAATTTAAATTGAACATAATTTTTATTTCAATTAATAATTTTATATGTTTACTACAGAAATGATATGCATAGTTTTGAATCATTTCTGAAGTTTTCAACTGTTTATTGCACCATACAGTTAATACAAAGTATGTACATAAACACAGCAATACCCCTATTCAATTAAATGCATTTTCTAGATTTATGCCACCGCTTGCAGCCAATTATTTGTTTAAACCTATTAATGGAATAATAAATTTCATTATTAATTAAATATGCTATGCATTTATGAGATGCAGTTTGAAATCAAACTTTATTTTGAACACAAAATGATTCCCCCTCTTATTGGCAAGTATTAAGGAATCTTTAAGGAGCATGCCCTTTTTATATCGTTCGCTTATTAAAAGAAGGTATTAAAATATCCATAAAACACAAAACTATATATCAGAATGCCTTTTCAGCAACTTTTATACTTTTCAAACCAAATAAACAAAAAGGCATATACAATATGAAGACTTAAAGTTCAAATTTTAATAATGAAGAAAGTCATTATAAAATAGCCTCCTACCTTGGTAGGTTATTTATCATAAACCAAATAATGTTGATAAATGTATTGTAAATAAGTGAGTGTGTGTGTGTGTTTGAAGAAAAGTCTGTCTGTCTGAAAAGTGTGTCTTTGAAGTTTTTCTGTGCGAGTTTTAACCATTAGTATTCAAATAAAATTAAGTTAGTTTACGTTTAAATTTCATTAGGATCGATACTATAAGGCAGAAGAAGCTTAAAGCCATTGAACTTCTGCATCTTATTCGAATGTATGGATTATTAAATCTTTTTCAAACTATTGTTGAATATAAAAAAAAGCTGGAAAACTGGAAAATATTTTACTATCCCAAGTAAAATGACGTGCATGTTGCTAATAGATTATATTTAATATTCTAAGCATATCTTGTTCCTTTGGTCATTCATACAATTTTAATATAGCGGGGAGTGATGAATTCAAAGTTTTAAATTCTTATTTGTTGTAATTTTAAAATTGGTCTATTTAATTTTTTATTTGTATCATGTTGAAATATCTGCCATAATTTAAATTAATTTTAATACGAATTACGAAATTACTCCGAAAAAAAAACGAGTTTTTTTTCCGAATTTTTTGCTTTAAATATGTTAGTAGCCAATGGTTTCAGCAATTATCAGTAAACAATTTTCAAATATCCTAAAAATTTCCTAGAAGACTTAACTTCCATATTTGCTCTATCAAATAATAATAAGATATTTCTGATTCTTAATTTTTAATTCATGCATATAAGATGTATATATGCTGACTTTGTTTCAATTTTATTGCCAATAGCCATGCTTAATCAACCTGTTTATTTATGAAAATTAAAATAAATTATAACTATACAGGATTATACTAAATAAGGAAATTATAAATTGTTAGTTTGAAGATTAAAAATATTTTTAAAAATAATTACAAAATTCTGATTATGATTATTTTATGTATTGAAGAATTTTCTTTTTATACAACGAGTATTAAACCTTTTAAATATTGAAAAGGAAATTCCAGTGTTATTTCCAGTTAATGTCTTTTCTTGTTTTTCCCATTGACCCTTTTTTTACACTGCATTTGTGAATTAGTCGATTTTTTTCCTTTTTCGCGTATGGAATCAACTTCGAATTGGTGAAGTTTCATTGTTTTTCCAACATTACGATGATATTATATTTAAATTGTTTAGTCAAACAATGCTGTGGTTTTTCTTGCTTCATAAGTTTAAACTTTTAAAGTTGGGATATCCTGCGTACTCAGTCTGCCTAGCTATTATATAACTTTTGCATTTATATTTCACTATATAAGAATGAAGGTGCAAGAAATAATATCGCAATGCATTGTAAAAATAAAAAACCATTTGCGCATTCTAAAATAATGATTCAAAGAAGAAAATATCTTTTGATACTGGTGTTAAAAGAGATGCGTCAATTTAATTTTGAAATTAATTAATTATTTCACAAAAGGGAAAAAGGAGTGAAAAATTAATTGTATCAATGCTGGAAAACCCAAAACGGAAAATTCAATGAAAATAAATTAGATGCCCGGGACTCCTGGATGTCACTGCAAAATTGCTTCATCTTTTGTCAATCGTGATTTATTGAATACCAGAGGTGCGTGCTTTGCTCATTAGGTCTTTTAGCTCAGCAAGTTAGGAGCACAGGGAGGTTTCGTGGGAACACTCAAAGCCTTAAAACTGCCTTAATAGCCTTCAACTAAGCTGGGCCTGTTTTTGCGTATGGACATATTTGAATGTCCTGTCATTGCGATTTTTTAAACAGAATATGGAAACTTTCTTAAGTTGGGAGAAAACTCATTCTTTACAGATACCTGAATTTAAATGTTCTTTAGACAGAGAAATCTTAAGAAAAATAAAAGCAATCTTACAGTGGATAAAATCAACAGTACAGTTTTAAATGAGACTTTGACATCATAGGAAATGACCTCATTACATAATCATGGTTTTTTCTATCATAAAGCATTATGCTGTAAAAAATTGTATTTATAATAGAAATATGAACTATTGAAAAAGGAAGTTATTAAATTTGATCATTTGACACATTTTTTATAAGTGTTAATTCTAATTACTAAACTCTAAACCACAGCATTTGATGTGCTATGAGGACTATGGTCATATTTTAATCGTACCGATTTCAGTTTTTTTTTTTTTTTTTTTCAAAAATAAAACAAAAGTGTCAAATGATTAATAATAATTACCATTCATAAGTTCAAAACTGAAACACAAAATGATAAATTCTTTTTTTGAGCTTTGCTCCTTTGAATATTACTTTAATCATTCAATAAGAAACTTTTAATTGTGCAAGTTGTTGTTATTTCTGCAATCAAAATTTATTGCGTTAATCTGAAGATAGAAAATAACATAATAAGTAATTTAATTTCTGTTTTAAATAGATATTTATCCATAATATGCGTGGATCTCCATAAAACTACAAATGCAGTTTTTTAAAGATTGTCATATACGAACATTTAAAAAAAAAATTCGGTAAAAAATCATTTTCCAGTATTGAAGAATGTTAAGGTGCATTATTATGATATCACCTTTGAGTCAAAACAAGCAAACAAAAAATAAACTAAATATAGATGGTAAAAGTATTTCTTTAAAATTTTAATCCAATAAACAAAGAAGGAAGAACAGAAAAACAATAACATGAAAGGCATGCCACATGCTTTTGGCATATCACCGACAGCTTTAAAGAAGCATAAGAGAATTACATTTTTCTCTAGTAAGAGAGCAGTTGCCCTTTTTCTCGAGTTTAAAGAGATTAAATATTTCCTCAGGAAGTTGTATGTCTTTTTACAACATGCAAGAATTCTGTTCTTATTTTTAATACCACTGTAAATGGTACGGGTTTTTTTTTTGTCTTCTTTATTCTTACTTTTAAGTAGCATTCATTAATTTATATAAAAGTTTGAAATAAGTGGCAAAGATAAATTCTTTAAGTCAAAATACATTTAGCTATTTTTATTTTAAATGCTCATTAGGTAATTTTTCCTTTTATTAATCTGTATGTTTGTTTCAGTAATCTGTGAATTTTATATTTATTTCCATAGAGTTTTACTTGAGTTTATTTTTTATGTATAGATTAAAGTAGAATTTTATAACCTGAGCCTAAATAATTAGTAAAGATTAATTAAAGAATTGATTTAGGCATTTATTTTTAGTTACAGCACAGCAATAAGATTAAATCGTACATAATTCATGTCATGTTTTCTTGCATTCTACTCCAAAGTTTTTAATTTCCTTAAATTTTTTCATAGTAACGCGAATATTTTTAAAATTGTTTTTTAGTTTAATCGATCGACAAATTAATTTATTATAAGTTGCAGCAGATAATTTAGGCTCATCATGAAATTCATAGACATATTTTTAGAATATATTTAAACGATTGATTTCTTGATCTGCAAAAGTGCAAATGCATGAAACAATATTTTCGTGAAACTTAATTTATGTTTTCTGAATAAAAAATGTTCAATTTATACTAAATTTTCAAATATAAAACTTTTGAAAGATTCAGAAAGAGCTATTGAGTGTTTATAAACTCACTTACTTACTGACTGACTTATGACTGAATATGATGCTATCTAATAAGTCTCTTCTAATATGAGCTTCGAAACAGGATAACTTAAAAAATATATACTTTTAATAAATTAATTGATGCTATAAAAATTTCTGCACTGAATTTTCTATTTGTGCTTTGGAAGAAAAGTTATTTAAAGAACATGGTACCTTGATTGGCCAGACTAGATCAAAATTTGAAACATTATTATTTTTAATTATCTTAATTGGTATTCTTGATAGAAATCAAGTGACAAATTTTAAGTGATAGTTATTGAAACTGAACTATGAAAATATATGAAATGAAAGAATCTTCATAAAATCCCCACACAATTTTAATTAAACATTATATTTTGACAAATATATATATATATATATATATATATATATATATATATACATATAGGTTCTTATTACAATGTTGTTGTTAATTATTGCAAGACGCCCATATTATCCACCAATAATTAAAGAATCTATCATTGTCCATCAAGAAGTGCTTAATTTGCAGAACTGGTCCTATATTGATACTTTTGATATTCATACCTGGCATCAGGCTAAATTGCGACCATTTTAACTGTATGTGAAAACGTCGTTAAATCTATGTATATGTAAATAAACATCATACTCAATCCTTTTTTCAAAAATTCTTAACCAATGAAATACAAATTAGGGACCTCATTAAATTCTAAATATTGTATCATAATTTAATGCACCCCTGATATTTATTCTAATCGTTAATATTTTAAACTTCTTTGAAACTGTTATGAGGTTTTACCCTTAACAATAAATGAATGGTGGACTTTAAAATCAGCACATATTGATCAAAATGTGAAATTTCCCTTTTGTCGAGTAATCTCCAGAACATATTCCTTTATATTCTTTTGCTGGCCTTTTTCAAAATAATGTTTTTATACATATTTAAATGCATTTGAGATGTTCCAGCTTTATCAATGTTTGAGTAAAGTTTGTAAAATTTATAAATTGAATTCCTATTACTAATTAAAATGACGTCTTAGGTATCTACTATGCTAACTTTTATATTTTGAGTTTTTCAGTTTGCTAAGATTTTAATTTAATTCAGAAAAACTTAAAATTCTAAAAAACATTAAGTATGCACCAAAAAATATTGGAATAAAATTGAATGGGTTAATCGAAAGATACCCGGTCTTCATCCAAATGTATTTTATGATAATAAAGAAAAATTAAATGAAAATATGCACAACATTTTAATATTTAAAAAGACATTTGACATATCCACACTTTAATTTATACACTGAATGAAAAAAGTAGAAGGACAATAGATTGTTTTAAATAAATTAATAATACAACCTTTTTCAAACAATTATTTTACATACAAAATTTTTACAAGTAGATGCATCTACATAAAACAAAATAGGACACAATTTTTAAAAAAGTACACTTAATTTAAAAAATCAGTTTTGATGATGCCATAATCTGTGAAAAAAGTAGAAGGACAGCTCTAAAAAATGGGCGTACTATATTAAATAATATGGAATTCTTCTTCCATTGGCTCGAATTACTTCAAAGATTCTGTTGCGCATTGAACTATATAAAGATTGAATTTCTGTTTGGCAAAATTTGTCCCATACACATTCTAATGATTTCTGCAGTTCAGCTACACATTCAAACTGTTTTCCTCCCTCGTAAACGCGACGTACAATCATTGACCATAAGTTCTCTACAATGTTGAGGTCAGGACTTTTGGTAGGCCATTGTAAAATACGAAATTTGTTTGCTGCAAACCAATTTTTAACACCATTAGCTGTGTGAATTGATGCTCCGTCTTGTTGGAAAACCCAGTGACCTCCTCCTAACTCAGTGCCATATGGAAGAAGATTTGAGTTTAGAGTTTGGATGTAGTCTGTATGGTTCTGTCTATCATTTAGAAAAACTAGACTTTTTCTACCTCCATAGCCAACAGCTAACCAAACCATCAGACCACCTCTTCCCATTTGTCGAGTAGAATAGTCTCTTCTTCATGACCAAGACAGTACCAAAAGTACTGATAACCGTCTAGACCATCCAAATTGAACTTTTTCTCATCAAAAAATACAACTGAGGTCCATTCAGAGTTCCATGACATGTGGTCTTTAGTCCACTGCAGTCGGTGCTTAATGCTTCCTTCATTCCACTTCGGATGGTGCTTCCGTTTTTTGCAGATGAACTTTTTTGAGCTTTCTATATAGGTATAAACAGTTCTTTTGGTTACATGTGTAATCCCTGATAGGCATTGAGCTTTGCTGGCACTTCCACCTGTATTTTTGTGTTCACGAAAGATTTTTCTTTGATTGCGATGTGTAAGTTTTTTGGCCTTCCCGTCTTCTTTTTTCTTCTGTCACTTTCAGGGTTTCTTATGAAGTTCGAAACACTATTAGGACTGATACGTAGCTGCCGTGCAATATCTCTTACATCGTTTTCTTCATTTTTATCGGCAACTATTTGGCCCATCTGGAACTCACTTAAGGGTTTTCCTCTGGACATTCTAAAACCAACAAAAACTATGAATCTCTGACTAAATTCTTTATTCTTGACAAAAAGTTATTAAAAGTAAAAGAGTACACTAACCTTTATGGTTTCCAACAGCTTCAAAATCAATTTTTTGGATGTGTCCTTCTACTTTTTTCACACACCGAAAGTTGTCAAGTGTTAAATTCTTAACCTTAAATAGTAGTAGCAAAAAATTTCTCACCTAACTTAAATTAAAACATTAAAAAAACAACCTCTTAAAAAATCAAATCAAAAGCAATAAATTTAAAGCAAAATGTGCAAAAAAATTAGTGTCCGTCTTCAATTTTTTCCGCAATGTATAAATATAAAATTTCATTTCAATAAGTTTAGAAAAAGGCTGATGGAGCTCGTTATCCGCTTGATTTTATTTGAGCTCAAATGTGACTAAGCACGTAAAAATAATTCCTCACATAGAAATCATATATGAGTAGAAGCAATTTTTACAATTAAGAAGTTCAATGAAATTATTTTATTTGAATTATTTCTATGTTCTTGCTAAATTGCTTTAACAGTTAGAACTATAAAACTGAAAGAATTAATACAATACATTGTTTAGGCACATCTAACTGCTTTTTATTTAAAATCTAATGTATTATATAAGTCTCTATAGGGATATTTTTTAGGTTTTGGAATTGTAAAAAAAAAATCCAAAATAATAAAATGAAAGAAAATTTTACTTGCTAATTGTAGTAACCGGTTGATTTTCTTATTGCTGTAACATTCAAATATCTTGAATTCGCTACATTAAATTGACGTATTTAAAGATGAAATGGGATTTTCTTTAGTGAAAAGAAGAGATGTGTTATAAATCAGAATTACTTCAACGTTTATTGAAGAAATGTCTTTGAATTTTAAATCAGGAAATCATGAATATAAACTCCATGTGAAAGTTTTACACTCTGAATTCCCTTTTTGTAATATTGAAATCTTAGACTTTATTCTTTTGGGGAAAATAGAACTTGATGCAAGCAACAGGTGTTGAAAATTCATTTTCAGACGCTCTCTCTTAAAAATGCAGATTGCGAAAGAGAAACTTACTTATTTAAAAGTTCAATAAAATAAAAGTACTTCAGTAATTGCTTTAATTCTTTTTTTATATTTGAGAATACAATATCCCAATTTTTTTTCATACAGCTTTAAAATTAACATCGTTTAAATGGTGATCCCAGTTGTGAATACACTGATTAAGTCGATTTTTGAAGCTCATGTCCACTCTTTACAGCATATCAATCTCCATGTTGGAGATGGTGTGATGAGTGCTGTTCTTGAGGTGAGCTATTGTCCGTGGTTGATCGACATAAACCAGTGATTTCAAAGTGAGCTTCGTCACTGAAAAAACCTACCGCGTCTTCAGGCAGGTTGACAAGCAGTATTTCACTTGCATCTTGACATGCAACAAAATCGCGTTCAGTCAATTTTTGCTCAACAGCCAATTTATAGGGATGATATTGAAGGTCATGATGGAGAATTCGTCGAAGAGTGGTGTCAGAAATTCCCAGAGCATCTGCGTGTTTGTGATCCGAACGCCGGGGAAAACGCAGATCTGACTGCCTTACTCTTTCGACTTTTTCCGGAGTTCTGGAAGTCCGTTGATGTCCATTTCTGGGCTCAGCGACACTTCCAAAATGAGTTAACAGACGACAGAATCGAATTACGGCCAGGAACGGGTCTGTGAGGGGGAATTTTAAAGCGAGCGTGACCGGCACGTTGCGTAGCAACAAGTGAGCGGCAGTTAGAAAAGAAGCTCTCGACAGCGAACGCCCGCTGTTCTCTACGCAAGACGGTGGCAACAGACTAGAGAGGGAAACAAACTGGGGGACTTTTCCCTCCAGTAACACTATCTATCACCCCTCTACCTACCCAAATCACCGCTTGGGAGTTTTTTATTTTAAATAAGTAAGTTTCTCTGGCACACCTTGCATTTATATCGATGATCTTCACTGAATTTCGATATTTGAATTGTAGCGAAAGAAAAATGTCAAAAACAAAGACAGGTGCAATGTTGACTAGAATTCATTTAACCAAACAAAAGAAGAGTATATGAGCTATATTTCTCATGGCTTTAATTCCTTTAGAATTAGAAGAATATTCTTCTGGAAAAAATGGTAGGTAACCATTGAAGGAAATTTATTAAATTTATAGTTTAAAGGTTTATGTCGAATCACCGTTTTTAAATTTACACTTTAATTTCATTTATATAAGAGAAATTATGTTAATAGCCTTTCATAACCTTGCTTTTAAAAATGAATCTTGAAACTGCGCCTACAAAAATTGCCTTACTGAATTTCAATACAGAAAAAATGGAAAATAATGCGAATAATACATCGCATATGTAAATAATATCTGAATTAGTAATTCCACATTTTTCTTCAGAGCAAGCATTTTGCAATTTCAATAATAAATGATTTTTTAATCATTTTAAAAATATATTCTATGTTTAATACATTTACAAATTTTTAAGCCTCATATATAATTTAAACTATATTCAACATAATATTAAATAATATAATATAATATTTCAACATGACTGCAAATATTTTATATGACATTGATTGGTTATTTTAAAAGTGAGAATAATTTGTAACTATCTCCAAAATTGAAGGATTTGTGTTAAATAACTCTCATGTTGCAGGATGATGGGGATGAAATCTTTGCATATGCTTTGTTGAAATTTATGAAAACTATCATTTTAAAATTTTCCAATGGAAATTTATTTCTTAAAAGCTAATATAGTTATTCCTTTTGCCTTAAGTAATTTGAAGATTCAATACCTCGAAATTTCTGTTTTTAATTCCTTTTAATTATAATGTTTAATTTAATTTAATCGTTTAATGCGAAAATTAATTAAGAATAATGGCTGTTGTGCGTCTGTAACAATTGATATAATAACAAAGAATTTAATTCAAATGTAATGCAATTTTCTTGTCATTTGCAAAGTAACAATGCTAATACATGTTTAATTCCCTTTCTTTTGTCGAAAATCGGTATCAATTTCAGGAGCATTTATCCCTGAAGGAAAATAATTATTTATGGAAACAAGAATTTCGGAAATAAAGGAAATGTTTCATGATGAAATGTATTGAATCGAAAAGTACATGCATTTTGTGCACAAGTAATTTCATAGATGCTCAGTTCTTTTAATGGAAACTGGAAAGTTTTGGATAAAAAACAGTTATTAATATTTTAAATATTAAATTTGATTTCAATAAGTAATAAAATTTATCCCATCTAAATCTCCATTTGAATGCTTCTTGTTGTTGTTTCTGATAGCACTTGCCATGGACAAGTCCGCTGTTTCGAAGTCAGTGATTTAAGCCGAGAGGGAGCGTCTTTTGTTTTTATTAGCCCTACCAAGGGCCAAGAGTATGATTTTACTACTCACTCATCATTCATTAGCTTTCATGAACCCTTTTTACAGGATGGCACATTCACACTTCTCAAAGATAGAGCAGATGAAAAAAAAAACCATGCCTGAACCTGGACTAGAACCCAGGACGTCCAGATTATGGGGAAGACGCATCTCGAATTTTGATGCCTATGAAACGTTACAGCTTTTTTAATTTCAAAATCTTTAATCAACCATGGTGAAACTGCATTAATCTTATGATTCAGTGAGAAATATTTGCAGTATTATCAATTGTGGCATCATATGGCATGCTTTTCATTATTTTACCGTACCGATCTGTAGATATTCTATAATAAAGGATGAAGATACTGGCATACCCCAATTCAGAAAAAAAATTTCTTCATGTATCGGAGATTCAACCTTATATTGAAGAATATAGCCAGTCCAGTTTTCCGTGACAGTTCCAAAAATGAAGTACCAATACAACGTAGAGACTAAGTAATTTGTGCGCTTCATCATTATGAATCTATCTGAACCTTTTTCACTACTGGTATGTTCTATTCTTAATCTGTCGCCGTTGTGGTAAAATCGAAATCAAGAGTTGCTATTCCATGACTCTCACGTTTAATTTTAAAGTATGCAAAGTGGTTATTCTGCTATTGTGGAAAAAGATTTAGTGAGCGCAGAATACTGTGATACATGATACAACGCCTTAGTGTGAGAATTTACTTCACTTGAGATTCTCTCATGTGGACAGATATAAAGCCGTCACAATTACTGATAACTTTATAGCTATAAACTATAAACTATTTGTTGAAAATCATCAAGCCGCTAATTACATATGAAAAGATTTAGCATATTCACCACATGCCTACAAAGGCTTGCCGTACTTAAAATTATCTGTAGCCGCTATTCAAAGCTCAAGATATAAAATACATCATTTGTTTCATTACTTATAGGTTTTCACAGTCTGTTAACTAGCATTATATTTTTGATAGTGAGGAACGATGAGATCTCAATGAATTTATTCTTTAGTTTTGTCTTTTATTCAGAGAATGGTAGCTTTAAATTTCATTCAAAGAACTTAAAACAACTGATTTCTAAGATATAACTTCAAGTTACATAAATCTATGCAACGATAGAGAAATGTGATAACAATTCTATTACATTGAGGCATCTTTGGTGATTCAGTACAATCCATTCATGCACCATTAAAACTTGCTGCTTTTTTAACACTGTAATCTGCATAATTTATCAGGATTCAACTTCATTAAAATAGCAAGAGCAGTATTTTTTTAATTTTAACAACATTTTATTATAATAAATAATTATCTCACCGCTGCCTATTAAACTTATGATGGTTGTAATGAGGATATATCAGCTTTTTATTATTATTATGCATATTCTAATCTTTGCGACAACCTTTATTTCATGATATAGAAATATTATGCTGTCAATGGTATCTGAAAATACTTTTCTGACTGCTTTACGTTCGGTTGAGTGAAGATGAATCTTAAAAATCGGGATTCTTATTGACTATGTAGATATTTTGATGAGGATCAAAGAAATATTGAATGCAAAAGAGAAAGATATTTTTCTTAATAGTGAATCTCTAAATACTAGAAATAAAGTTGAAAAAATAATATAGTAGATGATATTTCTTTCTCTTCTTATATGCAAAAGGACATTTTTTTTTTTTCAAGAAATTAAATTTGAATTTTCCTATGTATCAAAAGCATAAGGTAGATAATTTCATGTTTAAACTCAGTCTTTCTCTTTTCCTAAAGAACTTTGAAAAGGCATTGGAATTGATTCTCATTTTAAATAAGAGATATCTCAATTTTCTTTTTGATATATTATAAATTTAAAAAAAAATTACATACGAATAATTTTTTTTGTATAGTGCTTTTCTAAGGTCTCTCCGGTAAGCGAAACCATTCAGAATTCCTTTCTATGTTGTCGCAATATTCCTTCAATTCCATTGCCAGATTCTTCTACCCCTCTCCCATTTGATTTCATTCCATGATCCAACACTTTCTGTCTTGAAACGGCCTGATATCGAATGTGCAAATTTCCACAATGATAGAATTATTTATGCACATGTCTCGGTTTTTTTGTCTTCTGGTATTTTGACATGTCTGAATTTTTATTTTTTTATATGTAAATAGAAAAGGGCTTAAAGTTTACACGCATTTCATGACAAGCACTATTTTAATTTATTTCTATATTAAACAGAAATTATGCTCAAATCTTTTGATCATTACTACTCAAGGAAAACACTTTATTTAAGTTTAAAAATTGACATACTTTACTTATTTTTAAAATTTAAGACACTTGTAAATCTATTGAAAAGTGTTCTGAGTTATAAAATTATCAGAAATGTATATGCAATAACAAAAAGTGAAAAAAAATACAAATAATATGTCAGTTATTATGAAAGTGGAGACCATATATGAAATTTTATTAATTCTTTCATAATTTATGTATTTTAAAAAAACTCTAAATTTAACAGATAAAGTATAAAGAGCATTTCTCAACATTACTTTCATTGTGTGATAATGAGTTGTTTAAATTATTGACTTTTCCTAAGTTTTCATGCCATCCCTCAACTCGCAATATGTGTAGAAATCATTCCCTATATTATACATCACGAAAATTATTAAAATCATGCCCTATCGTAAACAGGAAACCATTCGGAAAATTATGAAATGAAATGGAAAATTGAATTATGTTGTAAATAGTTCTGTACTAAAAGCGAAAATGATTAATCCATTTGACTTAATTTGATAGTTGTAATATAATTACGTTTTACAAATATTCTCTTTTGAAATGATTAAGTTAGTTATCAAATTTTCACGTTTATGATCAGATTTTTCAGTCGTTTCCTTGCATTTAATAATTATTTTTTAATAACATCTTTCCAAAATCCGATAATCACTTGCCTCTAAAGGCTTTAGTATTTTGACAGCTGACGTTGTTTGTAATTAGTTTTTTAAGGTCAGTGAATAAAACATAGATACTAAATCTGTTAAAAATTATTATACAGCTAAAAGAAAATATTTTAAAACTGTAATAAAGCTTGAAAATGTTGAAAAAATATCCATGAAACTTAATGTATATATTTTTATAGTAGATTTTATTTTTTCTTTCTGAAAAAGGGTTTCATATTTCAACAAAAATGTAATTTTATTTTCAATTAAAAAATTAGCAAAATACTACCTATAGGTTTTAATTTAAAAAATCACAAAATAAATAAACATATAATAATTTTAAAATTTATCATTTTATATTAATGATAAATATTAAATTTTATCATATATAATTACAAAAAGTTTAAATTTGTTAGATTGAAACTATTTTAAACTAATTTCATTATAAAAATTCATATGAGATCGTAGAGGAAACATTGAAATTTTGCTACCACGAAATTATTTGTGTACAAGTATTTTTGAAGAACAAACGGAAACAAATTATTGCTTTGACATAA
>JAPMOQ010058975.1:5977630-5987919 GCA_026543055.1 Argiope trifasciata
TTGCTTTGACATAAGTATTTTTGAAGAACAAACGGAAACATATTATTGCTTTGACATTGTCAATTTTAAGTCAGAGGACTATTAAAATCCTTGAAAATGAAGTATTTTGAAATTGGCTATTCAAAATTCCGTTTGGTATATGTTTAGAATATGTAAAAATGTTGTTATCGTACATTCAGTAGTTGCAATTCTTATTTGCATTGATGCTTGTTTTTTTGCATTTTGCCATACTTTTTGAAAGACAACTCGTATTATGAATCGCTTCAACATTACTTCACAATAACCTTAAACAATGATTTATTATAAAAATTAGCCGTTTATAGGAAACTGTTATTATCAAAGCATTTACAAATAATCACTCATTTGGAGGCAACAATTGGATTTGGGGTGGACGTAGCTCCTCTAAAATTATGCGTCACACCAATGGCAGGACATGAGTACAAAAGGTTGGGTTTGCCGTGCGCCAAGCTTGAAACCTTGATGCACAGTTAGTTGAATCGAGTTTCGAACTTCCAGCCTTAAAGACGAAATGTTACAACTAGGTCTAAGTTACCTCACTGCAAAAAGTGCAATTAAAACTTCACATATCTGTTTTGAGCATTATTCTTGGTACAAACGGACACTTGTATACTAATCGAGAAAAGAAATCTAAGTTATCTAAGTAAAACCTAAATATTTGATCTGGTTTAAATTGCGAAAGGCTTAATTGCACTGCAGAACTTAGGTAGAATTGGGTCTGGTGCTATCCGAGTTTGAAATCCTGACCTAAAAACTATGATTTAAGTCTTCCATTAGAAATAGTTTGTTATACATTGACAATGCAATTCAACATAATTTGTTCAAGAGTGTGAGGAAGTGATTTAGGATCAGTATAAATTTTTAAAAAATAAATTTTTAGTAATAAATTTTTTTTTTAATTTTTTATTTAAGAACTCTTATTTGAGATTTTACAATACTGTTTTATTTTATATTTCTAACTGAAAAACGAAAAAGGAAAAAAAACAGCTCCATTGAAAATCAACTATTACAGAAGAATTTGGAGAGCTATGAAGGAATTGAGCTTTGAAGGTCTAATGATGTCTTAACATTCAAGATCTGTATATAAGAGACTAATAGATTGAGATCCTTTAAACCGGATACAAATGTGTTCTTGATTAAACTGGAACTGAGAACATATCGGACAAAGCACAAATGGCTGGCTGTACGCATTGTAAATGAATTGAGCTTTATTCTAGAAAGTGATTTGGAGTGAACAAAGTATTAGTATTAAAGTTACAAATGATGATGATAATAGCGTGAGTCAGAAGGTCTTTGAATGAGCACTCCAACCTCATGTGCACAAAGGTAGGTTTCTGAACGGTCAAGAATATCAAGATGAAATACTCGAGAAATATGCCGGGGCATATGCTTCTAATGGATTAATGGATTCTGTACAATGGATGATGATCCGGAACCATAATACCCTAAACTTGTGAATCGGTATCTTCTTAATTTAAGAATTCAGCTAATGGAACGATCATCATGCTCACCTGGCTTAAATCCCTTAGAAATTATTTGAATCAAATTTTGTAGAGAAGATACATTTTCGAAATGCCTTTTCAAGATTTTCAAAAGTAGCGTCAATTTTATAATTTATAAACTTCATTCTAAGAAGGAAAAAAAAGTTAGCCTTAGATTTTCTTGCATTTAGGGAATAATATCAACCTAAATAAAACTCAAATACAAAATATATAATCATATGTTTATTTAGAATTTTATTTTTGCTAAAAACGGACATACTTTTACTTAGGTTATTAATAAATAAAGAATGCATAAGCCGTTTTAATACAATAGGAAATACATTTTTTATAAAAATAATAGGGATTTGCATATGATTATCAGAAATAGTCAGAAATTATAATCAAAATCCACTTGTTACATAAATATCTGAATACTGACATTTATATTTCATAATAAAATTTGATGAAATTGTGGTAAAAAATGATATGTAGGAAAAATTTCTAAATTTAAGGCTAAATACTTTACCTGATTAATTATATTCACTTTACCAAGGTTTGGTCTTTGCTTTTCTTATTTTGTTCATTTATATTAATTTGTTTGCGCACATTCTAAAAAGTAACTACTGATTATAAAGAAGAATATAAAAATACTTTGTAAATAAATTATTGGAAATATCCCAAGTGCGGAGCATCAAAATTCAAACTAAATAGCTAAATATTTTCAAAGATAAAAGGAAAAGTTATTGATGTGGAAAGAAAAACAATAATTCATTATATTCAATGTTTATTAAAAAGTATTCTGACCTCACTGTACAAAAATGCAATGAAACGATTTTAAAACGTTCTAAAAGCATTTTAGCTGTAAAATGCCGTATATGACCATTTTCAAATTATTTCCAAAGACAATTAGTTTTTAGTGTTTTCGGTGTTTCTCAAGCATGTTATTTTCCTTCTAACTTCGAATTTCTTATGATTATCGTCAAGTAAACTGAAAAAATAAAGAAAAAAATTGCATAATTCTTTTCTCATTGGCTTTTTTTAAAGATTATTAAAAGACCTGTTTTCCTCAGTCTCTTCTTGGGTAATATTCTGAGGGTTGAACTGATGATTAGTGACTTTTGAATTGCCATAAAAATTAAATTCTTGCCACATTAATTCATAAATGTAATGAAAATATTCAAAAAATTAACAGTTAAAACTCTCACTGAGATAAATTAAACTAAGTAAATCAAGCTAAATACTATTGAAATCTTAAAAATGACAGAAATGTATTGATGACGCATTAGGTAAATACATATCTTTATGCAATCCTTTTTTAACGTATTTCTGTTAAATCCATTGATGCGTGTCATTAGGAATACTTCCTTCTAATTCATGAAAAATTTCATATATTGCTTTCATTTGAAATAAAGTAATAATTTGATTTTTAATAAATAAAGATATCCTTGTGCCTTTATGCTCACTTCTTTTTTTAAAGTATTTTTTAAAATTTTAATTTAAAAAATATGCAATAAATGTTGCATTAAAAAGTGCATCTTTTTCATCTTTATTTATAAAGTCTGGAAAATGTGCATTTAAAAAATTATTATCTTTCTTCCCAATGAAATATTCTTCATAAACATTATGCAGAACTTTACCTGTAATTATATAATTTTTCTTGCAATTAAACATTCTAATAAAATAAATAAGGATAAAAACAAATTACGGTTTCATGGATGGTTTTGCATGTTTTATTGAATTAAATAATGAGTTAAGTAAAACAGTTTTTTTTCGCTTGGTTTTCCTTTTGACAAAAATGGCTTGTTAGTAATAGTAAGGTCGGGGAGTATAAGTATCCAAATGAAGTGTTGTGACAGTGAACATATCCATCATCTGTTTATGTTTAATACATGAAAATAGATGAATAGTCATTCTGTACATCAATAAGCTGATGGGCCACGCCTTTGATCACCTATCCGTGTCAATAACTACAGATTTAATTGTTGTTTTTAACTATTGACTTTTGAATAATTAGAGGAATAAAAATGATTTTTACGTTCCCGAATAAAATATTTTTATTACAAACAAACATATAGCTGTCATAAATGACATCCTATAGTCGTTTGATTGCATTGTGGTATTTTGAGGTCTCATTTAACACATAAATAAGTATATATTAATAGATTATTTGATATTTAGAGTAACTATAAAATTACTTTGAATTCCTAGAGATGTCGTTAGGTTTTCAAATTGAAAATAAATAAAGACTCAGAAAAGTTAATTATGTAAAAATATTATTTATTAAAATAGAGAAGCTGATTATGGTTAACAACATAAAAAAAAATTACAGCAAGTTTTTTTGAAAAAATATAAAAATATTGCGCCATCTTCAAAGAAAAAAAAAAAGGACAGACCAAGCATATAGTTAGTTTGAGGCTTAAATATACATGTATCAGGCAATGAAACAGTTATTCAAAGTAAACGTGCAATGAAACACGTTTGATACAAAGAATGAGCTTTTTAGGAAAAATAAACAATTTGGTAGTAAACTAAAAAGAGATAAGCCGAAACTTGAACCAACAACTAGAGTAACATTAGAAAAAAAGTTTAAATTAATGTTAACGTCTTAAATATTAAAATTATGTGGCAATTGAAACATTGTGTGAGCAGTAGAAGATCAGTCAGCTATAGCAAACGGCAAGTAGCAAGAGACCTCTAAATGTCTCTATAAATAACTATACTATCTGAGAAATACAACTATGTACTTTTTTATTTTAAACTATTTTGAAATTTCAGAATTGAAAAAACTAATTCCAATCATGAATATCAATATAACTTTTTCCATATAAATATATTTATTAACATTTTATGGTGATTGAATATGTATCATGCATTCTTTGCATTTCAGTCATGATCAATATAATATGCCCAGTGGGCGGCAAAATAGCAGAACTTTTAGGCTTAACTTCTTAAATTTAATTATTCATCAGAAATATGTTCTTTTTAAATTAGTTAATTCTTTTTCAAGAATTAAATATTTTACTGAATCTTCCTCGGAGTATTTCACCATATTATTTTATTGTTACAAAATCGTATTTACACAAATTCCATAATTCTCAAGAAATTATTTTGTTTTTCATAATTTCCTATTAAATGAAATGGCTGTTTAGCAAAATATCAGGAGCAAATACGTTACTTGCAATAGATTATTTAAAATTATGAAAGCAACTCCTTAAAATATGCTATTTTTTATGATATCAAATAAAGAAAAAATTATATTTTAAAAATTAGTAAAATATATAAAGCAGTTACGAACATTTCTGATGATAAATTTCTAATATCACAATAAAAAAAAAATTAATATAATAAAGAAAGCATTCATTTAGAAAGATAGCAGTTATTAAATCTAATACTATTATGCTTTCTGTTCAAAATTATTTCAGAATTTTTTTCATTTACATAATTTAAAGATCAAATTAAAACTTCCTTAACTTATAGATCTAATCTCAATAAAGTAAAGTCCCCAAAGCTGCAAATATTTCTGCAATTTCTAAATACGTTGTTTTTTAATTATTAGATTCATTTTTGAGAGATTTTTTAACTTTCATACTTTATAATACAGAGACAGTATGAAATATAGTATTTAACTTGAAATTATTTCTACATGTATTTCCATCCCTTTCCATTATATGTTTTAATTTTTATCAGAATGATGGTTGGATTAAAATTATCGAAATGAAAATTAATCCTTAACGAAAACTCAAGACATTCTATATTTTCAAAATAGGCTTAAAAGAACAATAATTCTCATTTCAGTTGTTATATAAATTACTGAATACATTTACCAATTGTTATTACTGAATTATTATTTTTATTGAAATGTTATTCGGTAATAATTACATTTCAGCTGTTATTATTACTGAAATGCTATTAAGTAATAATAACATTTCAGTTGTTATTACAACTTAATCCAATGATCAATCTACAATACTTGTTTTTTCTCCATCTGTATAATTAGCCCCGACACGAATGATTTCTGCCTGGAAAAGAAAATGCATTTTGTATTCTTGAAATCAATGACCCTTCCATCCAATACTCTTTATAGTAGGTCTGTGTTTTCTCTCTCAACTAGAATAAGTCTATCTAGTTTCTGAAATCTTTATAATTTAGTGTTATGTTCTACTTTTCAATCCGAATTTACTGTTGTCTTTTTTCAGTAATTTCTTTTTTAAAATATCCTTTCGACTGAATAATCTCTTAATATGGAATTTCATGAGATAAATGGGTTAAGCAAAAAGATACTTAATACTTTGTGTCTACATTTGAAAAAAAAATTTCGTCTCAGGTTTATTTTAAAGTGTCTTATTAAATAACTAGACAGCAAGTTTTCCTGTTTGATACTGGAGATTCACAAGAAAGTCTGGAAAACTTTATAACTGTGTGGAACCGGAATAACCTGGAAGACGTTTAATATTTAAATCTTCGTCTGAAAGGCAGATTTAAACTTATTTTTAGGTTGGATACTTTCGTATATCTCAAACAGCGAGATTCGTAAAATGTTGACCATTATCTTCGTCAAATTTTGTTTTAGAAAAAATATATCCGTCAAAGATTAATTACATCATCTTTACATATAATAAAAATGATTGCACCTTTATGTTTCCGTGTGTGTGTGTGCTAATCCTCTATAGGCTAGACCATTTGATTTAAGACAAACCAAACTTGGAACATATATAGTTTATAAGGTGGATTTTTTGAAATATTATTTAAATAGATGTTATTATATATTATTTTAAAGTATGTTAGATTCTAATACATTATTTCATAAAATAATTAAAAACATTGCTTACAAGAAAATATATGTAGATTATACAAAAGCTAAAGCTGGTTAATTTATATGTGAAAAAAATTTTGAGAGTTCATTCTTCCAAGTTAAATTTTTCAAACTTAAAAAAAAATTATGAAATTGAAAAGTTTACTAACTTTTATAATTTTATAAAGGAATTTCGATTAAAGTTCTTAGAATTTTTTAATTAAATTTTTTTTTGATTTAAATTATTTCAGAAATTATATTGCTGGCTAAGGTGTTTCGAATGTAGTCTGTTTGATTGTAACTTGAATTTTACCTAGGAAGTTTGCATTTCTCAACATAATAAATTATGGCTCTACAAATTATAGAATCTAAAAACGGGAACATAATTCATCTGTGAATGAAGCCGATATTTCCTTTAATTAGGAAATATCCCCCGAAGACCTAACTAAACTGAATGTTAAATTCGTAATTTGCTTGAAACAAAGTTTATTGATATATATGAAAGACTAATGCGAAACAATTTAAATGAACATTCTAACGCATAGCTTAAAGTGCCATGTTTTGTCATAATAAATTCTTATCCATAATAAATGTCTAAGTTAAATCGTTCTTCAAATTGCATTTTGCCCCATGAAATATCTGATGTTGAAAATATATGAATAATTTGAAGCAACATTTCCAGATTTTGAGCTTTCGAAGGAACCATGAATAACGATTAGTGAATATTCAAGTATTTACAGCAGACGTCCATTTCATAACAGGATGCTAAGATATGGCTGACGTGTCACACATGTCTCCTCCTCAATTCCCTATCTTGATGATGTCATGGCGATAATACGGTAAGATAAGCTATATTATTGATAAACAAGTTGATATATGAATCCAACTACGTTTAACGTGCCATTGAACAAAATCCTTTAAAATATGGGAGAAAATTGGTTCAAAACAGAAGCATATATATTTTTTTTGACTACCTTCAAAATGTTTGAAACGGAGAGTATTGGTATTTTTAATGATTTTAAATCCTGACGAATTAAACATATTTTAAAGATACAGAAATTTCTAAATTTTGTATAAAATGGAATTTTTGAAAATAAAACATGTTTATAATAGTCCAAAAGTTTTCTGGATTTTTTTTCGATAATTTAGCTAGTTCATTTTGAGCTATTTCCTTGATTTAAATTGTAGAATTAATTCAAAAGACATCAGTATAACAATAAGCACCAAGAGAATACTTAATTAACTCATAAATAGAATTTTATTTTATATCAATTGCTGAGTGAGAAAGTAGGATGTTTTGTTTTCACTGTTTAGTGATAAAAGAAGGAATGGTCTTCATACATATTTAGCTGCATCATTTTCTAGGTAGCAAACATCGAAATTAACTTTCTACTATTGTTATTCCAGCTACTATCTATAAACTATAAGAAAAAAAATTATACTGTGGTATGGGGGGTTTTGTATTTAAAAAACAAAAAATATGTAGCGCATAAATATCAATAATGGCGAATGCATGACATTAAAAATAATAAGAGATAAAGATAATTAATAAGATTTATTTTGTCATTTTTTTCTAACTTAAATTAAAGTGCTTAAAAGCCAGAATGTATCTCTTCTAACATAAATTAATCGCTGATGAATTCAAAGTTCTGGATATTAAATGTTGATCTTCAATTCATGTATTGTCTTCTGACTTGTTTTATGGAAATTAAAATTCTATAAATTTCATGATAAATAATTTAAGGTATTCAAAGAAAATATTCGAATAAACTGTAAAATGCTTAATGGTAGGGTAAAATTAGCCTATATAGCAATTTTCTTTCATTACAAAACCGGTAGAAAAGTTATAGACTTGAACAAATAGTTAAACTGAAAAATATTTGCAATATAAAATCATAAGATAGCCTCAAGACATGCGATTAAGTTTTGGATGACATTTTTTGAATTAAACACTGAAATAATTATGAACTTCTTTAAAAAAATGACTGAAAATATTGAAAAATATCTATGAAAACAAAATATATCAGTTAAGTGCCAAAGATTTTTTAAAGAATGGGGGAAAGCTTTTTTTTCAAAAGAGGTATAAAGCAAAACTCCTCAAGTTTACTGGTTTATTGAAGATTTTTTAACTTTTGCAGATAGTTTAAGAAATATGTTACCCCGCTCCTGAATAAATAAATACAAGAAATAAATAGCAAATAAACTCTTGAACAAATAAATAAGCTATACTCACACCCATAAATAATAGTGAGGTTCAATGCTAAACAATGTGAAATTTCCCCATTTTTTGTCTCATCGTAAGTATTAAGACAACTATAAGTAATTTCTAAACGAATAGATTGCTTTTTCTCTAGTTCAAAATTTAATGAATGAAAGTAATGATAAATTATCCTGATAAATTTAAACAAAGAATGGGCATTAGAATTTAATTTATAAGTTTTTCGAAAAAAAAATTCTACTAAATATAAGAATTTGAGAAAAAAGCTTTTAAAAATGTAATTTAGTATTAAAACTCCTGTAAATGCAGATATAAAAGCAGTATAAGTTCCCAAGAAATATATTTAGAAGCAAATTTAAAACAGTTTTATATGAAAAAAAAAACTATTGAAGCATTAAGAATGTTAAATAAGAACTCATATTTTTGAAAAAAATGAGCCTATCAATCTAGCCATCTACTTCAATTTGATGGTATATTAAAAAGAATTTACTGAACCTAAAGCAAAGTTCATATTTTGAGTGCTTGGATATAAATGCATTTTCTTCCACTTATTTCCTCATGTTGTAACAGCTTGGAGTTGTATAGTTTGTTTTGAAATAATAACGATTTACTGCTTGCAAATGAAATCCGCATCTCACTTACAGTTAGAGCTTTTCGCAAAATATATATTATAAAAATCTCAAAATGTTTTAAGCATCAGAATACTGAATGAGGGTGATATGATAATATGCATGGCAAAAATTTCAGAAAAAATATGGAGAACTTTGCATTATATGTCAAAATTAAAGATCTGGGAGATAACTAATGTATAAAACTTGTTATGAAATACTGTAGCATTTTCCTGATGAAATATTAAATTGTCCTAAATTTATCCAATCCTAAGAGAGTTCCCTGCGGATGGAAAGCATAATTGTTGACATTTACCTGTAAATAAATTTCAATAGATCAATCAGTTATCAATGTCTCATTTGTGACGGTAGTCAAAACAAAAAAGAAATATTCATAAAACTTGAGGAAAGTACTATTTTTACTTTTACAGAAATGGTTCTTCATTTTCTTGGATGATCATTTACAAGAAAGTTCTTGGATGATCATTTACATTTGGATAGAATGTCTACTGAAATAAAGTCACTGTCATTTTTGAATTCGTATAAAATTTTCTTATTTCTTCTCTTATGGGGTCTAATTTTAAATTTTGAGTATAACTTTCAATATCTATAATTAGATAACTCAATATTCTCTTTCTTGGCCTCTTTAATGACGTCTGACATTTTCGAAGAACATGGTTTATTGATTTGCATTCTCTGCAGCGGTGATATTTGAGGAATGGAATGCAAATGGAATGGCGGCATTATTCCATCAAGTAAAAATATCCTACACAAGCCTTAGTCTCAGAAAACGTGCAGCAAATCTCGTGATTGCGAAGGACTTAATTGAACTATCTCTCTTAAATCACTTATTTTCTTCCAAAAAATCAGCTTTTGCAATTACACCAGTGCTCATTACCATAATTTCCTTATGAAAGATTTCTGCAGTAAAGACTCTGAACAAAGGGCAGATTTTAGCAGTTATCGATATTCCGCTTCAAATCCCCATTTGATTTATAAATCTCTACTAATTCCCAAAAGCTTATCTAGGCCTTCTTCATCATATTTTACAGTTTGGCAAGATATAACAAGATATTTTCAAATGTTTTCTAGATAAATTCAGATATCTTTATCATTTTATTAGTTATTGAATCTAACGAAACTTTAATGATTAAAATACTAATATATATATA
>JAPMOQ010058975.1:5988319-6073716 GCA_026543055.1 Argiope trifasciata
AGAGAGAGAGAGAGAGAGAGAGAGAGAGAGAGAGAGAGAGAGAGAGAGAGACCAATAATGAAATGGCTGAACAAGTAATTTTTATTGACAAAATCATTATAGTACTAATCTATATACAAGATAGTGGTGTTGCATAGTTTAAACTCAAATATCATAATATCCTATGATATTTTCCATACTTTGTTAAAAATAATTTCTCCTTCTATCTAAAATAATCTACCGAAAGAGTAGCTTCATGTTACTACGGAAAAACAAGGTAGTGTATCGTTAATAATCCCAATATAAAATCTCCGCCGATCGCGCCATTTTTCATCATTTCTCGTAATGCTCGTGTCAAGTAAGTGAAGGAAATCACAGTAACAATTGTTATTTTGGCCGTACCTACAGCAAACCGGTCAACAACTCTTTTTTTTTTTGGTGATTGATGGACAAAAGTTTTGTGAGAGATGTTTACGATTCATCCTGATATTGTTGAATTTCTAAGTATTGTTTCTTATTAACTAAGCGCAAAATAATTATGGGAAAGAATCCAATAAATGATTCCACTTAGAATTAATATTTTAAATCTGGTTATACCAAATATAAAACTGTTTTGTTAATATGTTTTTCTTTTTATTCCTCCCCCAAATTTTTGTTTCTTTATATTACTATTTATATAGCATATTTATTAATGTACTTTTATATTTATTAATGTGCTGTTATTAATATTCTCTTGGTTAATTCAATTATGTACTATTAAGTTTCCTTACTTTTTTAATGTTTTATATTTAGCATCCAATACATATTTTGGAAAATACTGTTCATTTCATTATTAAAATTGAGATAATTTTTAAGGAAATCCCAATGATTATTTGTAATTATCTCTATTTAGCTGCCTTTTATCCAACTCTAACAACTATATTTTGTTTTATTGTCCGTTGTATTGCTATTGTATATGTTTATATTATTTATTTTACTTATTCTTCACGATTTTGACAAAAATTTAATTAGAATTAGAGGTTTCAAATATTCATTAAAATCTTTAATATTCCATTGATCTTAATAATATGTTTCCTCTCGCCAGAATTCACTTCTTCGATATAAATGTTTTTGAATTAAAAAACGGATTTCGGTTATCCTAGCATTTATGTGGTAATTTTTTAAAACAAAAATAGAATTGATAGCAGAGAGGAAATCTTTTTCCATCAAAAGGCAAAAATTCAAATCCTTCGAATAGAAATCTTGTATTCTAGGTAGATATTCTTCGTCAATTCGAGGTCACTGTGATTGATACTGGTCATCTATCTCAAAACGTCCACGTGAAGGGCACCTTTTCTCTATAAGTTAGAGATTTTTATAAAATAATATGGATTCGAAATTTCTGTTTAACACAATTGCTGTGAATACCTCAATGATTTAAAACGAATTTTATAGAATATATGTAATACTTCTAATCATATAATGCAAAGGTAAAGTATTTCTTCGATTCTGGGATAATCGATTCTGTAAAAGCTTTAATTGCAGTAACAGCCTTCGTAAAATAATCATATAAATACGTTAAAAGATGATAAGATAAAAAAAAAACAGTATTAATCAGAATAAAAAAAACATTTGTCATATAAGTAAAATCCAAGACTTTCTTCTTTTTAGTGAAATAAAAAAAAATATCTGACGTTAACAGAATAATAAAAATTAGTAAACAATTAAAATGTTCCTGAAAATTATATTAAAGAAGATCAGACACGTAAAGATGTGGTCATTAATATCACAAAATAATGCAATAATTTTGCCATACATTTCATACTTTCCTTTGATAACTGTTAGTATTATTTTTTCAGACTTATTGTGACTAAATCATTTTGCAAGTTTTGAAATATATAATGCTAAAAATACAGAGGTCACTTGAAATAATACTTTAAATACATTTTTGCCTATTTATGTATTTGAATTTAAAATATTTCTTCCTGGCTTAATATCATAAAGATGGTATTATTGGTTCAATATTTTTACAATTTTGTTCCATATTTGTACAATATTGCCCAGCATTAAATTTAATGAGTATTATCTTAACAATATGTTGGACTGCAGTGACCTATTTGGATTCTGATAGTTCAAGGTATTGGAATACTGTATCTTGTTACACACTGAAAAATTCCGAAATTATTAGATATAGATATAAGTTCCTGTATTTCGTTTATCTTAGTTTAAAATTCCTAGAACTTCAGCGCTTTATTAACAAATTTTATAAGCTATAATATACAGTTATAAAAAGATATGATGACAGTTAAATAACGAATTATATTCAGCTATTTATTAATTGATCAAATAAGTCCTATTGATTTCTAACAGAATATAAATAAGAGTTTTTGATTTTTAACTTTTGCAAAAGAATAAAATAGAAAAAAAACCTTCCTAAGAGAACAAAATACAGTATTTTGTTAAGTAAATATTTGCTTTTTCTAAACTTGCATCAGAATACATTTAATACCAGTATATAAAATTACTCTAAATTAACTTTTGATTATTTTACCAGTATTTTGTACAATAATTTTTTCTAAACATGCATTCTAAATTTTTATTAATAAATAAAGGCTTGCAAATACTTAGCACTAAGTAGTTTTTTTACTATAAACGCATTAATGAGTGATTTTGTATAGTATTCATTTTGAATTTTTATCATTTATTTGCTCTGTAAATTTTTGAAAAACAATGAAATCAATGTCTTGCGGTTCTCTCTCTGAGAGTGAATTAATTTAGTGAGAAACTAAATTCTAACTTATAATTGAAAGGAATTAATTACAGATACTTTCCTCGCTGCTGCCATAAAATCTTCGAGGGTTAGGAGGTATGTAAGAGGAAAATTTCATTCGTTAGGTTCGAAGTCCTTTAAATTCCGGGCTTTAGTGTAATTGCCTTTTGTGATTACTCAGCCTTTAGGTGTAATTGCCTATAATGCTCGTTATGCTTAAGAAAAACACACGAAATTTAAATGCATTACTTTAAGTGCATGGAAAGAATAAACATTCACCCTGAGATTTCATTCTATTCTTCATTCGTTACTTAATCACTGAAATGAAAAAAATGTCAAATTTGTTTCAAATAACTCTTATTCTTTTTTTATTATAATTTCTCAGATGTGAGGATTGTATTATAGATAATTCATTTTGAAAAATGAAGGATTTATATCTTAAGCAGATAAAGAGCCTATGAAGATATGACTTTCTGAGTTGAAAAGAAGAGAAAGTCTTTATTTCGAAAGATCTTTGAAGATATTTAATATTATTTTATTGACTCTATTCATGGAACTTTCGACTTAAATCCAAATAAAATTATGCAGATGGGTGACAATCATATATTCAATGATTGGATTGGCTAGGAAAATAAGCTTTCTAATGAATGGAAACAAAAAATAACTATTTTTTAAGAAAATAATAAAAATTTAAAAAGTGTTACATTTGTGTAAATAAAAATTTTGCATTTGTGTTAACCACAAATTATGAAATGCAATCAAAAATCTTTAAATAAGGTTATGAACAAATCTATGTGAAAAATGAAAGAAAATATTTGTAGAAACATACAGATTTCGGGATTAAAATTTATAGTATTTGGCTTCATAAAACTCTTTTGCATATTTCATCAGAAAATACCACAATACTCTTTTCTTCATTATAAAGTCATTGCAAAAGGGAGAAATTCTCTAAAATATTAAATCTTTGAATGAAATAGACAAGTAATTGAACATTTTTTCAATTCCCACTATTAGTTCAAACTCTCCATATATATATTTATATATTTTGTTCAAATTTTCAATCGTTAATAAAGTAATTTTCCACTTAAGTTCCAATAATTTTTCTAACTTGTAGTGGATGGCATTTGATATTAATGCAATTTTTCTAGATATTAATTCATAAATAAAATTTAATTAATTTTCAATACTTTAAATAGAATTTCAGCAGTTTGTATTGAAAATTGAAATAAATAGGGAGTAACTTAAACGGTAAAAGGTAACAATCTCAGTATTTTTACTGTGAAGGGTATGAATACGAAAATCAATAATTTTTTGATACTTAATACCGTTTCTATAATTATTTAATAAAAATTAACCAAAAAAAATTATCTTCGTTGACCTAAGTAAGAATTAAATTATTTTTTATATATATTACTTGTTTACCTTTAATTATGAAGTTGTAAAAAAACCAAAAAGTTATCAATCTAAGATAAAGAAAAAACAAATATGGGTTCTTGTAGTTCATAATGCCTTTACTTTTTCCATCCCCTCGGTTTTGGCATATTTATATGTTGATACATAGAAATTAGATACATATTTATGCATTAATTTACATATAAATGTTATTTAGTTTTATATAGTTATATAGATATTATATAGTTATATACACTAATGGAAAAAAAATCCCAACACTAGGAAGGAATTGTGCTAGATAAACGAAATTTGGTAGGCGTATTTATACATCTGAAAGATGACGTCGATTCAAATTTCGAGCTACACACGTAAGTGTGGCACTAGTAGCGACACTATGAACATGCAAATGAGGTTTCCTTTAAATAAGCACTGTAAGGTTCGTGATCGTTATTTACAGTTGAGATTTGACGTAGTGGGTTAATGTAAGTCAAGGATGCCTCTGAGAAGACGAAGATGCCATTACCAACAACTCACTGAGTTTGAATGAGGTCGTGTTGTAGGGCTAGAAGAAGGTGCGTTTTCTTTCCGCGATATTGCTGAAAGGCTTGGCATGAATGTATCCACTGTGCATGAGTATTGGCGGCAGTGGTCAAGGGAAAGTGCTGCCTCAAGAAGACCAGATTCCGGGCTGCCACGCGGTACTACTGAGAGGGAAGACCGTGGTATTCGGCGTATGGCTGAGGCTAATCGTTCTGCGTCTGCGGCTGAAATTCGAGCTGCAGTTGGCACCACAGTGACACAACGAACTGTTACAAATCGGTTACTTCAAGGACAGCCCCGAGCCAGACGCCCTGTACAGTGCATTCCACTGACTCCAAACCACTGCCGTTTGTGACGTGAGTGGTGTCAAGCTAGAGCTCATTGGAGGAATGAGTGGAGATATGTTGTGTTTTCTAATGAAAGTCGGTTCTGCCTTGGTTGCAGTAATAGCCGTTTGTTGGTTAGAAGGAGGCAAGTTGAACGCCTGCTAGTGACCTGTTTGCATCCTAGACTTACAGGGCTTACTCCTGGAGTTATGGTTTGGGAGCAATTTCGTTTGACAGCAGGAGCACTCTCGTGGTTATCCTACGTACCCTGACTGCAAATTTGTACGTCTGGCCTGCTAGCTCACCAGATCTTTCTCCAATCGAGCACGTATGGGACATCTTTGGACGACAACTCCAGTGTCATCCACAACCAGCATTAACCGTCCCTGCATTGACCGCCCAAGTGCAACAGGCATGGAACTCCATCCCACAAATCCGACACCTGTACGACACAATGCATGCACGTTTGCATGCTTGCATTCAAAATTCTGGCGGTTACACCGGTTACTAATGTACCAATATTTCACATTTGAAATGGCTCTTCTCGCCAATGGCTCTAACTGTGATCTTGAAACTTTAATCAATTAAATATGTTACCTAGACAAATGTATTCGTAAACTGTCATTGCTGTACAATAATTGTTTCTTTGCGTTGGGATTTTTTTTCCATCATTGTAGACTATATATATATTTATATTTATGTATACAAAGAGAAACAAAAAAAACTTTTTTCAGTCTTCTGCTTTGAAGTGCTCCTTAAAATTACGTTTTATTTCAGAGAAAGCTTCCCAAGAAACTTGGTGGACTGTGACCTGTGAAAGTAATGGTAAATATGAAAAGAAATAAGAAAACAAACCAATTTGTTTACTTCAGTCCTCTTGAGAATTCGAAAGCCAGTGGCTAGGCAAGAAGTCCCTTCATGTTTTTCCTGCATTGAGTCCCAGGAGTGCATTCTATTTCTTGCATTCTCCTTAAAGGCCACGCTACGCTTGATTGCACTTTTTTCTACTGAGTACCATCTACCAGAAATTTTAAAAAACTTTGTGACTCAAGAATTTTAATTTATATATATATATAAAACTAGAATATGTCTTTCATAAACTTGTTACAATCTGCTTCATTGAAAACGGAATCTGAAACCATCAAAAATCGAGAATATAATTTCATACTCTTTAGGTAAATTTAATTTTTGGATTTTTTTCATGTAATATTCAAACAAATTTCTTCACAACTTTTTACAATAAAAGGAAAGCATTATGATTAATATATTATGACTTATTCTGATTCTTAGGAAATGCTTGAAGAAACTTCACTGTGATTTTCCGAATTTGTTTTTATCCATTGGTTATAATTATTAAATAAACATTTTTATCAACTCGAGAAAAGTCAGAGCTCGGAACAAAAGTTTCACATCCAGGTGCAGATCTATACTTGGGAATCTTTATCAGAATATGGTTAATAAGCTACAATGTTTAATAAGTTTATTCTGCAATTTTTAAAATTTGAAATATAAGCAGTATGACAGTTCGGCTTATAACTTTAATACTACTATAAATGCTTTCAGTATAAACTGATCCTATATGATAAAGATGACCAAAATTAACCCTTATTTCCTGATTGATCAGGAAATAATTTTAACAAACATAAATAAACAAGAATTCTAAATGATTCTTACAGCCATGATTGATTTTAAAATATATCACACAATTTCTTAAGTTTGCAATGCTTAAAAATATACAATATGGTCATATAAGAACATAATTCAGTTTTTTACACTTCTTTTTCTGCATTCCCTACATTTTTGTAAAGTCATATAGTCGTATAGTTTGATTACCTTCAGCAAAAATATTAAATGTGTATAAATATTTATTTTAAAATTTCTTATAAAATTTTGTTACAATTTGTGTGTTTGTTGAGAAATTTTGTCAATTTGTTAAGATAGTGACATTATTCTTTTTGAATTTTTGTATTTTCAATGAGAAATGACGTTGGGTAGCATATTTGCTATATATTTGACATAGAGAAAGGGATCATTAGTGCAAGAAATTTTTATATGTAAAACACTGTTTTTGATAAATTTGAATTAAGGATTCATTTTTGAATTTAAATTAGAACTATTTTTATTTTTATTGAATTTCTGGTATTCACTTCTTTGGATTAACACAACTTTTACTCAAAAATCAAAAAGAAATCAGGGTATTTAATTTGTATTCAATTTGATCGAGATCATTTGGATGGAATTTGTATATCTTGGAAATTTTTTTATTGATCAATTGACACGGAACTATAGTTTAATCAAACATTCCAAGTAATTTTGCTGGAATTAAAATTGTTTAGAATTGTTCACAATGATATCTACATAAAGCAGATAAATAAAATTTATTCTCAGATCAACTTCTCTGAATGCGGTGTCTGATATTAAGTACTGAAATCATATTTAAATATTGAACTTCCAATTAGATATGATGATAGCAAAAAGTTAGTTTTATATTTTACTATTGGAGTGTTATTTTCATTTTGTAGACAAAAAAACAATCGGTTTATTTAATGAGTACATTCCGTCATAAAACATGCCATTCTCAACTAGAATATGTAGTTCAGGAAAGATTGAATTAAAAAGACAAATGCATCGGAATTTCGTAATAATAATTTTGTTCTATCTGTGAGAAATATCTGTGTTTACTGTGATACAAGGCAAATAAACTATAACTTTTCTTTACGTAATTTTTTCTAGCATTTAATAATAAAACCACAAAAATCATTATCGTTATATGATCTCGCAAAAAGAGAAAAAGAAAAAAGATTACTTTTATATTCGAAGCATAAATATTTTAATTTATGCATTAAACATAAATGGGAAGAAGAACGGTGAGAGTAATTTGTCTAAAACGTTCACTCCGCATATCTATTTTGGACGTGTTTTTTGTGACCAATTGAAACCGAAATTTGGCAAAAGATTACAGTTGCAATCAAAAATGGCATACCAAATCTCATAGATTTAGGTGATTGTGTTTAAATGCAAGTGAAAACACAGATTGACAGACAGTCTCGTCTTATAATGAAGGCACATATGCATATATAGATTGTAAAATTTATACTTTCGTCCAGGAAAAGTAATATCCTTAGAAAAATTATTTAATTATTATGATATTTGTTATTTCGCATAAAATACAGCGAGAAGAAGATCCTTTTTGATATATTTTTATAAAACTTTATCGTACTTTATGTCATAATAAATGGTATACAAAGCTAGTATCTTAAGTCAAACCCAAATATTTTTTTCAAATGTTTGTATTTAAATTATACTAAATAAATATTTTAAATGCAAACAAATTACAATACTTTTCCTTTAACATGGATGTTTTATTATTATGGTTGTTTAATAGCAAAACTATTAATCATAATAGCCAAATGTTTTCATGTACATTGAAGGTTCAGCTACTGGCTAAACACATCCATCTATTGGTATAATAATAACAAATATTTTCAACCTTAATGGTAGATCGATATGTCTATGACAAAAGACCATCTGTTTCTGGATGACAATAAGCCAGTTTTGCTTTGCCTTGCAAATCCTATTCATAACTTCTTAATTATCAATGTGAGGAGCACGATCCCTTTAATGTGAAAACTTCCATGAAATTATTTCAAATTTTATGTTGTTAGCAAAATTTAAAACTATACTTAAATATGTGGCATTTTGAGTAAATTATTTAAAGTACCCCCAATTCTTTTTAATATTACATCTTCAAAATTTGGCATAATATTTCTTTTTCCAAGAATTTTAACATAGATTTAAAATTGAGTGCTAAAAATAAATGCGCTGATTAGAAATGCTGTTATCGGTGTAAATTTATCATCAAAAAATATTCTATATGGGAATGAATCCAAAAGAATGCTTTCAATCCATCAGAAAAAATTTCATTCTCGAAAAAATATATTAAATTGACAAATTTAGTATAAAAGCATAAAATGTGTGGCACTATTTGTAGTGCTTGATGTATTAATTAATTTATCTGAGAATGGTCAAAGGATATGAAAATACGTTTTGATAAATAAAAGGTCCCCTGTTAGTAATATTATTTAATTTGGTTTTATATTTTAGTTTCTAAGACTAATTTCAAAAATTAGTTAGTAAAAAAATGTCATAGATCGGTTTTTTCAGTTATTGATGCTCCAGAATTTTAGTATCAATTCAACAAATATTTGAGTTTTTAAGAAGAAGTTTAAATTATATCACGGAATATTTTGACGTTTGAAACTAGAAAAGATATACATTCAAACATGTTAGTAAACTCCTGCTTTGAAAAAACAAAATTTTGATATCAGAGAATTTATAGCAAAAATGCTTGATAATAAAGATAATTTTACCCCGTAAACAGTTTTATGATGATTGATTTCAATATCTGTAGACGAATTTTGAAGTTACATGACAAATGTTTCGACTTTCTCATGCTGGATAAAGTCATATTAAATTAGATGCAGCCCAGTTATTTTAATCAATAAGAGAATGTGATGAAATAAAATAATACTATAAACCAAAAACCGAATGAAATTTCGTTGGTTGAAAAGCAGTTAATGCCATGAATTAAACTGAAAGTTCTTTAAATGGTTTATTTTTATATAGATATTATATAACTTAAACCTTAGAGAATTCTGAATTGATGATAAATTTCAAATACATTTCTGTGAAGGGCTTTTTACAATTTCTCAATAGCTTCTCTGATCTTCTAAATTTCTAAATGAGATTCAGAGGAAAATCTTTTTCCATCCATAAATCTATCCTTCTTTCTTTTTCTGAAAAATAAATGCCATGAATTCCTGAGATTTCATTTTCCTATTATGTTACGTAGTTTTTCAGTGATAAGACATTTCTGGTATTTAATGTAAGAAGCTGAAAATAATTTTTTTTCTTGCCTTTACGTAGAATTTATACATATAATTTTGATAGTAAGGCATAGATTAATCATTTTCCTCTGTACCATTAAGTTTAGAATGAATGATCGCATGAAAGTAATCGAGGTATTTAGAAAGACGAATAAGAAACTGAGATTATATATTTTTAATTTTATGTAAAATGATACTGTGAACCTAATTCATGTTATTTTCTGAGAAACCGGTCATTTATCTTATATCAACCGAATTCAGTGTAAATAACTAAATTAACTGGTTTTATATTCCGCATTTATAGTTAAAGACGAAATAAATTATATTTATTAATTTGTTGAAGAAATATTTAAAAAGAAAAACATAAAATCGTATAGAATTGGCGAAATATATTTAAAAAAATGCATAAAATAATATGAGAAAAGAGAGATTAAAGAAAATTATCCTACCTTATATTTTAAACCATTCTTTTTTTTATTTTTATAAGAAAGAATTATCCGTGAATAATTTAAATCACCCTACTGAATTTAAAATTTCCCCCTAACGATGACCTTTTCTGATTTAAAATATAACATGATAAATGCGTTTAAGATTGTTTCAAACAAAGTTATTTCCGTTCAGTGAACAATGGAAAATTTTAACTTGGCATTTAACTACTCTTTAAATTCATTGGTTATTATTTACTCAGTTATCAAGGATGAATGACTGCATTTCTCAGCATTACTGTGATTTCTAAACTGGATAAGAGAAGATGACAGATTGCGAATATCATGCTGAAATACTTATCTCGATTCTCTAAATCACTAAATATGAATTAAACTTAAATGAAAGGAGCATACTTATCAGTTTTCTTTGGATAGTTTCCTTAGCATTGTAAAAGTAACGTGTAATTCTATAAAATGTATTTCATGCAGTGTAAGCAGATGACATCTGAATTCATCTTAATTTATAAATAGAGAATAGCTTTATGAAAATAAACTATTTTCACAAGTGCGTAAGAAACTGTTAACGAACATGTCTATGCTTAGCATGCTTGGATATATAGGGTGTCCCAAATTAAAGTTACCCTATTCAGAGCTACATGTCACCTTAATTATTCATCCGAAAATTCCGAAATTTTGGATGCGCCTTAATAAAAGGGTGGGAAAGACATTTTGCTAAAAAAATAGTTGAATTTAGTTAATTGTATTAATGTTCCATTTTGATCCCATCATATTCCAGCGAAATCCCCTGAATTTTGACCCACGGATTATGCATATCAGTATACTGAAAACAATTCTTTTTAAGTGCAAACTCACCACGATTGAGGGACTTAGGGAACTAAAAGAAGAGGAATAGTAATCGATATTCCTAGAAATTTTGCGGATAAATTTTGCTCCTTCTGTCACGAAAATCACAATGCAGATTTATAATTCAGAAGAAATGCTATCAAATTGAACTTTTTGAAACATAGTTTTCACAGTGTAGAACATATTTAAATGGTAATATTTCTAAAACTAAATAAAGAACTTCCAAAAATTGAAAAGGATATATTCTAATAAAAGTATAGTGCAGTACAGTTCATTGGAAGCGATTCAGAAATGATGGACATAACGCAGTCCTGTTATGACTTAAGGTAAAAGTCACTTTTCATGACATTTTCAAAGAAAGCCAAAATTATTCTAAATACTTGTAAAACAATCTACAAAATTATTAGTCAGTTAGTTCAAAAGTGTAATAATAGAAAGTAAAATTTGCTGCATTGGTCTTAGACTGCAGATTGAGACTGCTTTCCGAAATTCATAACTGTCTTTATTTCCATTAAAAGAATTCCTTGAGAATGTTTTAGGTGTTTTGCGTTTTTTTGAATAAATTTATTGTAAGTGAGTATATAATTTTGAAAGGATATCTCTAGAGCAGAGGTGACCAAACTTTTCGCGGCACGGGCCGGATCGAAATTAGATCCATGTTATACGGGCCACATGTATATACAAATTGAAAAATATCATTATGAGTAAAGTAGCATTAAATACTGTTAATTAATACTATTTTATTGTTACTTGAAAATACAAAATACTAAACAAACAAAGTATAATTATATAATTATTTTATATAAATTGAAATATTTTCATGCAACTTCTATTGCGAATGATGAAACTGTTTTTTTTTTGTTGTTGTTGTTGAAGAATGTCTTTATAGTTGGGATCAAAATTTGTTACACCAATCATAAGCAATTACTGCAAATGATCATCAGATAAATTTGCTCTATATTTTGATTTGAGATACTTCATTCGAGAAAAAGTTTGTTCGCACACGTAAGTAGTCCCAAAAATTGAAATGAATTTACGAGCAAATTTCTTCAAATTTGGAAACTCTTTTGCATCCAAATATTTATAAAAATCTATTAAGTTTCCTTCCTTGTATTTGTCCTTGATGTGTTCGTTTGCTTGAAGATCAATAATTTCTATTTGAAGCTGGCTTGAAATTTCAGCAACGTTGCAATCAAATAGATTTTGGAACAGCCGAATTTCTTTTGAATTCATGTCCAAATCAGAAAATCGCTTTTGAAATTTTTCCTTTAAATCGGCGATGATCTTTACTGCAAAGGCAATTGGAAATTGCTGATGCTTTATTTACAACAAAACAATAAGACTCTGCTTATCGTCAAAATTCACATGCGTATAAAATTTCTTTTATGTTTGAGTTACCGAAATATATTTTTTTATTTAGTCTTATAACTTAACAGCGAGATAGACATTTGTGTTTGGTCAAGTACAACAACTCCGTTTTGTTGGTCACGTAGTTTTTCGATATACCTTTATGAAAATGAAAAGGTTTGGGCGAAAACATCATTATGTTTTAAAACCCACCGCGGGCAGGATAAAATCACTTGGCGGGCCGTAGTTTGGACACCTCTGCTCTAGAGAAATAATTTGAATATTTTTGAAGAAAAGACAATTTGCTACATATTAAGGCATTAACAGAGAGCAAGAAGCTTAACTAAGAAATAAACTATTATGCGAACAAAGAAAAAAATCGGTCGAAAAGAAAACAACATTTATATTCAAATTTAGTGATAAAGGTGTAAAATATCAAATGCGTATCAGTATTTTGAGTTAACACAACATATTGCGTGAATTCAATTCTTCCATAGATTTCAGTTTCGAATGAACTTCATTTTTTCTAACCAGAAAAATAGCCACTCCCGCCCTGCCAAAGTATATGGAATAACATGAAGATCGAACCACCCCGAAATATACTCAGGCACTGAGGTGATTTCTTCTTTTGCTATTACTCCATACACCCACCACCCATGAAACTACTAAGACCCGAATTACGTGTTTAGGTAATTCAGCCACATTCCTCAAAGCAATATTATACTCACTGGGGGAGCAAGAACGTCTTGCTCGTGCGACAACTTCTCATCCTCATATTTGAGATACCTTTCAATGAGACTGCTCTCAAAAGTAAAATAATGCTGCTTGTGAAATTCACTTATCAGTAATATAACTGCATTATTTTAGGTTTCAAGTTAAGAAAAGGGTAACAATGTCAATGAATTTGTAGTTTGTTTCAAATGGAATTTACTCACAATAGGATATGTGCATTTTCTAAAGCCACTTATTAATAGTATCTGTAGGAAGACTGTACCCACGTATTTCAAATATTTTTCTACTCAAACGAAGCCTTACCTATACTTTTTATTGGATCAATATTGGAAATATACGATAAAAGGCATCTGGATATAGAAATGAAAAAAAAATTGAAAAGTTTAATCCAATAAACATCAAAAAGAAAAATAAATAACCTAAACGGTATTTTATGTGCTTTAGGCATATCACAGACAATTTTAAAGAAGCATAAGAAAAATACATTTTCTCCGAATAAGAGAAATGTTTTCATTTATACAGCATCTCTAGAGATTACATATTTTTATTGGGAACATTTCTTATAGGAAATAAATATCACTTAACTCTGCTGTTATGTTACTAGTATTGCAAATGGATTGAGTTTCCTTGTTTTTTTATATTATTACTAGTAAACTGTAAAAATGAGGAAAAAATTAAATAGCTTGGTTATGAAAATCATCACTACTTTATTTTTGAAAATTTGACAATTTAAAATCTCACAACAAAAATACTTTTTTATTTCCTTATGTAATGCTTAGTTTCTTTTGCCTGTGGTTATTAAAAATCCATACTACTTTTTCCCTGAACTAAAAAACAAATTTTAATTTAATATTTTCTGATGTACCAATTCAAAGTTATTAAACGATAAGTTGTTTACACGTAAATTAAAGTTGTTACATCAATTTTTAGGTTGTATTAAATATTTTACTGAGAATTATTCTTTTAGTTAAAATAAAAAATAAGCATAATACATTTTGCTTATTGTATAGTTCGTTTTCTATTAATTATTTATATTTTAAAATATATTTTCATCATTCTAAATTTCACTTCAGGTTGAATGTGCCGAAATATATTATTGATCAATATTAGAGTCTTGTTTACAGATGTTAATTTTTAAATAAAAATATTAATGCGTATCAGGGTGATTCTAAATTATTTTTAAATTCATTTATTTAATCGCTTTATTTAATTTTATGCATATTATGGGAAGAAATACTAAATGGAATTGGAATTTAGAAAAAATTAAATGTTGTTAGATGAATTAAACATTTACTTAAGCATAGGAAAGGTTATGCATTTATTATTTACGCTTAAATATTTTTTCATAAAGTTTTCCTACTTTTATTGCATTAGTCTTCTTCTGATTCCTTTTCAGATATTACTGTTTATCTAAAGGATATTTCATTCTTACTCTCAACATAAACACAGGAGAAGATTAACTTCCATACTGCTTCAGTGGTTATATTTGCTTTTGCTTCTACCACTGGCGAATTGTCCAGTGAGAATGACGGTGATCCAATCGATGCTGCAACTACAATCATTTCGTTTACTGTGATAATCCCGGTATAGGTAGTTAACTAGAAAGCACGATAAACGAGATATTGGTGAAGAGATGGAATGAATGTCCTGACAACATGCATTAATCCTCTATAAGTGGGAACTATTAACAATGATTATAGTAATATAAGGAGTTATCTACAGTCAGATTAAAAGCTAAGTTCACCCTCTAATAAATCTTTTGTTAAAATAAATAATTAGAAATGAAAAGTTGCGAAATATTTCTGTAAAGACATTTTTTGTAAATTGAGAATCTTTAAAAAACATTAAGACCAATATGAGACTGTTACTTATTTGAAAAATTCACTTAATTTCATTATTTGCACGTAGGAAAGAAATATTATTAACTCGAGGGCAATTTTCTTACACAGAAGACGTTATTTTAAAATTTTATTCAACACTTGAAAGACATAAAAATACAATCCCAAAATTTTCAGTTTTAAACAGTTGATATTTAATAACCACTTTGAACGTAATATTGAAAATAAATGATGAAGAAGTAGAAGAACCACTGAATAAAAGGAGGAATAATACTTTTAATTAAATAGACATTGTTCCCTAATTCTGAGAATCTTTATGATATAGTCTTCGAGTGCATGATTGAAACAGTATAATTCAAGCATGCCTAGACGGAATTTTTAAATTGATCTTAAATCCACTTTCGTGATGGAATTTAAGAACAGCTGCTTTAATTCTGGTTTTTTGGCTTGTGAACTTTAGATGTATTTTAAATATTAAGGGGTGCTTTTCTCTCTATATGAGAGGCATAATGAAGATAAGGTCTCCCTTCAATTTTACTTCCGTCTGAACTTGCTACCATTTTCCCTCTTCTATTTATCTCAACAGTAAAAGAGATTTGTTTTTAACTCTCGGGAGCAGCAAATTAGACTTTCAGCTGCTATGCGGAATGCCCTTATTTATGTGTTGAGCACTGTAATCTCCGTTGTATCCATTGGCTTCTTACTAGCCGTTTTATTGATTAGATTACCAAATGAAGTGGTAAGTTTCTTAATTTAGCTTTAAAGGCAGCTTCTACACTTGAGGCCCATTTTAAGTTTTTGAAATCTATTTAGAACCAAGATAAGTGCAGAGAATGAGATTATGCAGAGCCTTTAGCTTTCCCTTGCCGGTGCCGCAGCGGCTGCATTTCAATGGCATTCATATGAATAATGTTCATTTTCAAATCACGTGCTTCTGCGTTTTGCATAATTTTACTTGGAAGTGGGAGCATAAGCAGTGAGGAAGAAAAGTGCTTTTTGGGTGTTTTTTGTCGTTTTTCTTATATATTTAATTATGATGATGATACTTCTTTTCTTTTTTTTATTTCAGTTTATTTGAATCTTGTGGTATGATTCTATATTTCCTTTATGAAGAAATACATGCCTATTTCTCCATCTTTTTTCTTATCCTTGTTTTGGCCAAAAAATTATCTCTAATTAGGGCAATTATTATCCTTAAGTAAGGCATATGCAAAAACAATTGCTTGATTTTTGAATTTGTAAACTAGTTGTGAGACCTGTTACGTAAGTGGGTAACAGGTTTATTCAAATTACTCCAAACTACATATTTATGGAAAATTGTTTTCACACATACACAAATTTAAAGTTAAAAAAAATTGATAATGCCTTGTATTTTTAAAATTACAAGTTTAGGGGAAGTAAAAAAAAGCACTTCGTTCTGACAAAATAATTATCTAAGATATCCAAAAAACATTTGAATAAAAGGTTTATTTATGCTACCATTTGAAAATAAATTCCCAAAAGATATTTCTTTACTATAATGTAATAAAAAGAAAGAAAAAAGTACCCTTAAGTTTTAAACAAGAAATCGTTCAAGGAAAATTTAAAGTCCCCTTTTCTTCTAAGCACTCGGACTAAATTAAATAGTAGAAAATTTAATGAAGGCATAAAATTCGTTTGAATTCCGTTGCATCAATATGAATATTTGTTACGATACATTAAATTTTTAATTTCAAAATTTGGGTCATTAATTAAATTAGTATGGATTAAAATGCTTTTAATTGAATAACATATTTTTGGAATAACATATTTTCTCTTAATATTTCTATCATAAAATAAAATTTTCAAAAACTTAAATATGACCTTAAACTCTTTAAAGTGAAAATTAATTGTAATAGACTTTAGACAAAAAACTTACATATCATTGCTACATCATTTATATCTCTTATATAAAAGAAACACAGTCATAATGCAAATAGTTTAGCATTTATCATTTAAATAGAATCTTGAAAAATATATATTTCTTCTTTATATCATTTTCTATATGTTTTCTATGTATTAAAAAAAATAATGATCAAACTCCAAAGTTCTTTATCAAGAAGATTTTCAATTTGCTATATTATTCTTTAAAAAGCTATTTAATTTATTTTAAAAATAATTATAATATTTATGTTTTTGGATGTAAGGAAGCATATTTCCTTATAAACTGAGCATAAATAGACTGTGATATATTCAAACGGAATATTTCAAAGAGACAATTAAATAAAGTTAAGGGCATATCAGTTTAATATATTTGAAGGACTTTCTTGTCTCTTGGCGCATATTCCTTTCATCGAAAGCCATACATAAATCGAAGCAGAGAATTATCTCTATATTGAAGTTATTGCTTGTAATTATGCCTTATTTCTTTCAAATTGATACATGAAATGTCAAAATGACATTAACTTTTTGTATAACTGTACAATAATGATGAAGTCATAATTATTTTTTTAAATGCAATTCAAAATTGTCTTTATAACATGCTGATTCGGGTGACTTTTATAGGCTGAAAAAAATTGTAATTGACAAAATTGGAAATAACGCTAACTTATTATTTTCTTTCTTTTATACTTGTAAATGGAACCACAAAAATAAATGCAATTAATATGAAGTGATCAAAACTGACTTTTGAAATAGCTCTATTTCTTGCTTGTTATAAACAACACTATAATACATACCCTATAAATATACATCAAAAATCAAGTTTAATTAGGAGAGTATAGAAATATATTTAAAGTTCATTTCATTTTTATTGAAATTATTTTAACATGGATTAATAATTTTTTATTATTTATGAAATAATTCTACCGTGCGAAGCTTTAGTATAATTTCCTATATAAATTGATAATAATATGATGTACTCAAAATTTTGTTGCATTCTACATGCGCATATACAAATTCTATGTTTGTTTCATTAATTCGTATTCAAGCCCAAAATATTGATGAGAAATTATAAATAAAAAAAAAAAAAAAAAACA
Source organism: Argiope trifasciata (assembly GCA_026543055.1). NCBI lineage: Eukaryota > Metazoa > Arthropoda > Arachnida > Araneae > Araneidae > Argiope > Argiope trifasciata. Next base: position 6,006,394 of record JAPMOQ010058975.1, read on the forward strand.
ATTTTAAATTGCTTTTTGTGATAATATTCTTTCATTGCTGCTCTGGTATTGAGTGTTAACAATAGATGGCGCCACTAAATAACTCAGATAATCAGTATTGTATGTGAGTTTGTCTACCTATGTGTTTTACTAAAATATTCCTATTATTTATTAAGGCCCTCAATATTCATTTTATGTAAATAATATAGAATATATAACTGAAGAAAAGCTGCATATATGCATCATCATATCCTCCATCTGAGTGTTAAATTGTAGTACCGTTGTATCAAATATTTTTTATTTGTCCTGAAATTTTTTTCTGTTATCCAATTTGTACATAAAAAGAAGACAAGTTTCTTTAATTTTTATGCTCTATACATCTATTCATTTCAATGTTTTCTCGTTGAATATTTCTCAGGTAGCAAGATAGCCTTTAATATCTGAGTCATGAGAAAACATGTTCTATCAGTGCACATGAGTATTTTAATTTAATATAAAATACTAAGCCTGAGTTATATAAAAAAAACAAATAAATTTAATTTTGAAATATAAATAACTAAATACCTCATTAGATATTTTCTTATTCATTTGATTTAATGTTATTTATGTGATTCGTGAAAAATTTCGAGTGCTTGGCCACGAGATGTCAGCAGTTTTCAGGTATTCTTAAATTACGCTGTCTAAAATATATATGCAGGGATTTACTTAAAGATTTAAAAATAAATAGCAATTATATTGTTTTCACTTGAAGTAAAAGTTTCTGTGAATTTTTTTAATATTTGAAGATCTTCTATAAATATAGAATCTGTTTTCTTACGAAATAAAACAGAAAATATTAATTTAAACGGAAAACCATGTGCAGTGATATAAGCTTGTTAAATTAAGTAATTCAATCACGTAAAATAAGATATGTGTATTTAAAATCTTAAGGAACATAAATTGTCTTCTTTCTAAACATCTACTAGAAAAACACAATGAGAACTGAATAAAAGTTAAACCTATTTGCATTTAAGTTCAATACTTCCGAATAGATGGCAGCACCAAAATTTTCTTGCCCTTATTGGACTTATAATATTGCATCGTAGTTAAGCATATATTGCGAGATTACTGTGAAGCAACTGATTACAAAATGTTTTTTCGAAATTGTATAAAAGAAGAAAAGCTGTTTTTCAAAAATTTACAATATTCCTTTCTAATGCGTAGTAATACTAAGAGAAATATAAAATATAAAGCATATAATTGTCTTTTATTCCGAATATAAAATATATGCTTCTCTAAAACTATTTGAAAGATACATCAGATGACTGCAGTAAATATATCATGTCATTTCAATTAATTACTGTGACTTTTCAGCATGGAAAATAGGTTTCATTACTTTAACATCACAAATCTTCGGCGACATTTAAGAATAATCCTAATATTGCGATAAATCGGCAAACATTTTCTATTCAAAAAATGATTTTGAAGTGCAGAGATCATTCATATAGAAATTTACTTAAAGTCTAAAATTTTCTTAAATTCCTGAAATATCATAGTTGTCTGAAAATTAAATCTTAAAAGTATCAATTATGAGAGAATTTGAGGCTTTTTCCAAGAACAAATATCGATGTTTTGTAAATCCATAATTTTTCGTAAAATGTTTCTAATTCAAAAACTAATAATTCAATTTGAAGTATTTTCTTCTAACTAATGTAGCTTGATGAGCAGAAAACTAAGACCACTTTTTATGAATAAATTATTTCCTTGACTCCATTTCATATGTTTTTATATGCATATAAAAATAATGGCAGAAAAACAAAACTGAAGATAAAAATCTAATTAAATAGTATCAAAATGAATCGCACTAAGTTTAGTTTATCTCACAGACAATTTTGAGAAAACTGTCAGAGACTTTTATTATTATTATATAATTAAAGTTTTTGAAAGATTTTTTTTTCCTTAAAATATATTTTTATTCTCGATTTACATTGTTCATAAACGAATAAAGTACATTATTTTGAATATGAATCTGTATGTTATTACATAAGAACTACTTAAACCTAATTATTCTTTTTATGATAAATGTATTTTAAAAACAAGCGTTTGAAAAATTAGAATTAAACTGACTGTTTAAATATGTATATCCCATTTGAAAGCTATGAAGGACTATATTAACCTTACAGCGGTGAGAGATACACAAGAGACGAATTTCGTTTCATAACTTTAGATCTGGTGGCACTGGGAACGCCTGTCATCGGCTCTTTGTATCCCTCCCTTTGACCTACATTCAGTTAACGTCGTAAGTTTGTGGCGTTAATAGGTCTCTGCCAATCATATATATGCATTTTTATATTAGGTTCAATTATGAGATTTGACAGAAATTTATATGTTTGGAGCACAATAAACACATTTTCTCAAGTTGCAAAGCTGCAATGAAATAACAATAAAACTATTTTCTTCCTTTTCAGATCTAACTTAAATAACATAAATTCTGTATTTTTTGAACTTATATTTAATATGAAAATTGTTCTGTCAAAATATCAAAAATTTCATTTATATTATTTTTAAGTCAATTAAAATAACCTGTGTTTATTTTATATTGTTTTTGCAATCTATGTTTATATTGTTTCTGCTTCCTTTTCAAGTAAATTTTTTTTACTTTGATTATAGTTATTAATCCTAAGCTCTTTACAATATAATTTTAATAGTTACACTTTTGAAAATTTACTATAGCGTATGTGAGAAATACCCGCAACCTTTCATGTTGGTATGAAGGCCCCGCCCGCTGGAAGGTTAATTAAAATTTTCCAAATTCTAATCTTGATCAAATCATACGCTGAAAATAGCTCACTGAACATCCTTACTATGCCATCTAAGTGATAATATATAGTATTTGGCTTTCTCTTAAGTAACCCATACTCCAGAACGATCTCTGAAGAAAAGGTAACGGCAGTCATCCATTTTACTGCCAAAGGTGTATGTGGTAATTCATTTTTACAGTGAATGTGTACCAGTTTTAAGAATCTTTCCAGTTTCACTATCATTAGCCCTTTTTGTCTGATCGTTATAAAATTCCAGTTTTTTTTTCCAGAAAGTTTTCCACTTCCAAAACAGTCACAATAACTTAATGTGCTTATTGTTGCCTCACTGAATTCTAAAATGTTAAGGAATAATGCCATTTTGTAGATTGTTGATTCTCTTATAGATTATACAAATATGCTCACGGTGCTTCTCTAGTCGTTTACTTAAAACTTATTGAAACTTTTATAATAGACTCCTACTTGCCTCATTCTTAAATAGAGTGTCAACTGGCAAGATATTCTCAAATACTTATTTTGTCACATATATTGTTTCTATAAATTAATATAACCTCAATGCGGAAGTACAAAAAGCTGGTATGTGACTAGTCTTTCCACAAAAATTGATTTGTTAATTATATTGTGAGCTGTTGTGATTTATATGAGTGATTGATGTTGTTCTCTGACTACATTGCTTTCATTCATCATAGTTTTTTCCACCTTGTAATTTACATATCCATTTGTGTTCATAACTCTCGTCTATGAGAATATACAGTAAGTAATACAGTTGTAAATTTAGTCAAATATTTAGTTTTTTCTCTTTGATACCGGATAGTCTTTACCGTCCCTACTTTAAAAATTCAGTGGTGGATCGTTGTCTTATCCAGCTACCTACTTATTTACCTTCAAGAGTTTTGCGACGTACATAAATTACCAAATAAGTAGTATTTTATACAATTATCCTTATTTGAAAGATACCTATATTTTATTCTAAAATTTCTTGATAATATTTGATCAGATCATAACAAATGTAATGGTGATTTCTCTATAAATTGGTTAATGTGCAAATAATCACTTATATAAAGAATTTTGCCACTTCTGTATTCGGTAATGAACTGTACTTGCTTTTCAAAATCCATCTGCAAATCTTGTGATATAACATATAGAAATATATTTCTTTCTCCTATAAAAAATAGAGGGACACATTAGACATGCATCATCACGGAATTCAATTAAACAAGCAGTACTTTGACACAAGGATGAAACCGATTGCACGTTATTCTAATTATTGTTATATATTGCTATACATTGCAAAAAAGCACTGCCAGTTTTGTGTTAGACAGGATTATATTAGTCCCCATTGTTGCCATAGTGGTCAAATGTTACAAATGTGATCAAAAGAACTGTGTGGAGTGTTTAAATCTGCAAATTATTTCTCATATTATAGTATAAAATCTTAGTAGAATTATCTAGCTTTTAATTCTACGTTAGAAAGAGTGGCTTGCTTACTGCGCAGATTAATTCTTATAGCTGTGAATTGAGATTACTCATATCTGAGCCTTCTGCCTTCATTTACCCTAAAAGACACATTACTTGTGGGAAATGCACCTAATATCATTTCCAAAAATAACCTGGATAAGACAATCAATGTTATCAAAATATGCTGCCATGGAGAATTTCAAAAAGATTAAGAATCCAGAGTATTTTCTGGCTTGGTCATTTATCACATTCAGGGATTGTTTTATACTATTTTTTTAGAAAACAATCATCATATTTAAACTTCACTTTTGTCTACAGTTTTTCTGCAGGAAATATACAAACATGCGTTTCTTGTGAAAATAACGAGAACGAGCTTTCCACTCTGTTTGTTTTGAATCAATTTCAACCATTTTTTATGTCTTTAATTCCATTCCTTTATTAATTACTTTTTAATAATATTCCTTAACTTAAAAAAATGGAAAAAAACACCTCTGGATGGGAATCATATGAATCTGGAATTTGAATCACACGTTGGAAATTGACCTTCAGTACAATATTGGTTGCTCTGAAAAACTCTGCAATATGTTAACCCTTCAAGGTAAAGCAAAACGTAGCAGTATTCTTAAAGGTGAATCTTTCTGTCTAAATTTGACTGAAAAATAAGAAGGATATTTTTTTTTCTTATACAGCAAAAATTTCTAAATTCTTTCTAAACTATTTTCGTTTTTTGCCAAAATAGCGTCTTTCTGATACTTAAAATTAAAGTATGGCAAAATTATTTATAGAAATTATATAGGTAATTTATGAAAGAAAAGTGAAAGCTGAAGTCGTGTTGTTATTATTGGTATTCTAAAAAGAATCGTTAAACATATATTGTTAAAAAATTAAAATCTTTATGCAAGATCTTTAGCTTATCTTTAGACCAAATGAAGCATTTAACTCATGTATACAATTATAGCCACAAAATCACATACTATTTTTCATATATTAAAATCATGATATTTTTGAGGTTTCATTCTGACATGTTTATGAAAGTACAAACCGACAGACAGTTAACCGCTTCGACTCAGTGGGTTCCAAATTTGATAAGTGTCAGAACTTCAAATGTTCAATCCGGATATCAAATTTTATTCACTTAGCTTTCTTCTTTTATAGTTATTATGTTAAATCAATTGTACTAAACAGATGGGTCTTCTCTGAATAAAATTGCGTTCAAATTTTCATAGAAATCCAGGCATTAGATTGAAAATCAATACATCGCATTTTATTCAATTTGTTCCTAGAGTTTTTGAGTAATCACGTTCATAGACAGATATTTTTCAAAAATTATATTTTCCGAATCGGGGAGGTCTCAAAAATGGACGTTCATCAAAATCTCAGATACGAATTATTTTACAGATTACAACTGACTGTGCAATTCATATACGTGAATGTAAAAATATTGATTTGTTCAAAGCAATCTAATTTCTGCTTTAAGATCTAATAAATAAGAATATAATTATAACAAGATGTAGAAAAAAAAATTTAAAGCAGAAAAAAGTAAAAATTACAAAATAACCGTAGTCGTCTTTATTTCTGTAATAACATATATTTATGAAAAATTGTTTACAAACAAAATACGGTGAAATCGGCATTTACTATTCAGACAGAAATGGACAACTTACTGATAGGAATTTAATAACAATTAATTTCAAAATACCTTTTTTCTTTATAGCTACTTAGTAAAATAAATTATCTTTAATCGCACTGAAAATAATAATATTCTAAAGGAAAGTAGGATTTTTGAATATATTTATTTCTGTAATATAAGTATAATGGGAAATAGGAAAGATATTCGAATGAGCCGACAAACAGATATTTATTATTCTCCAAACGATTTCATATAATAAGAAAAAAAAATTCTTTGTTTGTGTGACATTCTCTTCAACCTAGAAATAAATAAGCTAATTTCAATTTTTGGAAAGAATGATGAGAAACTCAATTTCAAGTATTCATACAGATTATCCAATAATACATTATGTACAGTAGATCAAGAATAAAATTATTATTTTATAGAATTCAGAAAAAAATGTAAACATTTTTTATCAATATATTCGATAAAGGATTATAATGCAATTGAAAAAGATAGTTACTTATTTATCTAAAAATTCAATTTCTTTCATGAAGTCTGATTATGATTTTTCACAGTCTACTCTAAAATTCTCATTAATCATAGCAAATAATATAAATATGGCCATCAAGTTATTTTTTAGTGTAATTTAATGAATTATTTTTCCTTAAAATTATTTCAATGTGAAATGGTTTATCAAAACATTTATATTTTTTTCAGTTTGATAAAAAAAAAATTCTTAATAGCTGAATAAATTAATGAATTTCTTTTATCTAATTTTTAAAAAAAACTTTTTTCCTATTTCAAAGAAACACCGTCGAAATGTCCTTAATGCTTTTATCTTCAATTATCTGCAATTATTGAAATTATGTTCTTTTTCATGTAATAAACAAAACTAGGATTGTCACACATAAAAGTGCGCACCACACAATAATCCGTCAGTTATTATAATCATGCCATTTTCCTTATGGAAATCTTATTTCAGATCATTCTATTATTTTAGGATCTCATAACCATATATATTTTGTACAATATTAAACAATATTCATAACGTTGCACATTCAATAATATAATTTTGCAGATGGCTTTATTGTATTCCGCATTCTCTCCCGTCTCGAAATGTTGCTATACATCGTGGCATGCTCAAAATATACAGACGAGTATTGAATAATATGTCCACTTTCTAAACTGCTATTGCACACTAACACAAGGCATGTTTATTCACGATTATAGGTTTCTCTTGCACCAAACATGTATTCACAGCAAAACTTTAGCCGCATAGAATATCGAATCCAATATTCGCTGAACGTAAAGCCGAAGAATACTAATAGACTACAGAAGTCCACAGTATTTTTTTTTTCGTAAACACTCCTTCATGCAACGCCACATATTAAACAATAAAAAGCAACGTGAAATCGAAATTAAGCATTATTTTTATATTTTTTCAGATAGTGTATAGAATCATGCAATTATTGTACTCTAGAAATGAATAGAAACAATTTTAATATTTTATTTTGAATTCCTCATACTTTTGTAAATTTAATAAAGGGGTTACTTGAAACATGAAAATTGTTTTGAATATAATCTATCAAATTTAAATTTGTAAAGAAGAAAAATATTGCACAGACGAAGGAAATAAAGTTTTAAGAGAAATATCTTAAAATAGAATTTTTCGTAAACATTTTTGTATCTTCTACTTCGCAATTTCTCCTGGGCGAAGCGTGGAAATATTGCAAAGTTGGCAACAGCAATTTCGAAGTTTCTTAGTTGTTGAGTAAATATCCCCTGAAGAGTAAGTCTGACAGAAAAAAAATAAATCTTTAAATTACGAAAAGATTTCTAGTTTCAAGGTGTCTGGTTTACTGTATAAAATCCTCAATTAAATTAATATTCAGGATCTTATCACTTTGTTATTATATTATAAGAAAAACTACTTTTTTCTAAAAACTAGCATTTATAATATATATATTATTTTCTCCCTATATTTAAAAACCCTTCTTAGTCAGAAATGATTCTTAAAAAATGTATATCATGAATTTAAAGATAAATATTGTAATGGATCTACAGCACCTGGTGTCAACTTAAAAACGTATTTAATCTGTTAAGATTCTTTAAAAAATGTCTTTCATGAGAATCAACAAAAAAAATAGTGGAATGGCTAAACACCATCCGTTATGAACTTAAAAGAAATACCATGAATTTATGAAGTAATAGCAACATTTTGCGAGAGTAAATAGTTTATAAAAAATGCATTTAATGTATTTGTTATAAAAATAATTTTATTAAAGTTCTTATTTAATTTTAAGCGAATTATAATCATATATTAAGGTAAAACGCATACTAAGATATTAAATAATATATTATATAATTTTATTTCATAGCCTCCAATTTATGATGGTAAAATGGAAAATATTTTGCTTCTTAAACATTTGGATTCTTTTTTTAACGAGCAAGGATTTCTTTAGGATTAGATGAAGCAAACTTCTATTTATACCAGGGTATTATTTATGAAGCTATTTAAAGTAATAAATAAACGCTTTTTATTCAGAACACTGATTAGAAAGCCAGCGTTTATTAGAATGCCAATTCTTGATAATATGGAAAGTACGGCATAGAGATGGTTTCCAGATACTATAAGAGAAAATCGTCTGCTGATTAAATGCAAATTAATCGTCTTAAATTTAAATAACAAATATAACATTAAATAAGGCAATGATAACTGCTAATATAATGTTAACCGTCTATTGGAGCTATTGGCAGCATATGTTATAATTTATGAGAATTATAGTCTGGTTATTCACTCTATATTTTCTTTCAGGGATCCATTTATTTTTCATAATTTATTATGCTTATTTATTTATGAATAAAAATATAATGAAATAAAAAAAACAAATAGATTAAATTTTTTAAATAAAATTTATAGAATTGGAAGGTTATTTCATGTTCGATGTCTTTTTAAAAGTAGATTAAAAATTTGAATTGACAACAAAATATGTAACGCAAACTATGAATATGATAAACAAAAAATGTAAAATCTTGTACAATGTCTTGATGAGGTAACTTTAGATGGTGAAGTCTGTCACATTGTACTTAAAAGTTTCTTTTTTGATAGGTTGGGGTGGAGAGGATACGAAGGAGTACATTGAAATTCACATTTTAAAAGAACTTATTGGCGTATTTTATTGTAGGCCCACCACTTCATTTAAGGGCACATTCCGGACACATATTTTAAAGTTTCGGAATGGAGATAACCAGGATTTCAAATTATAAATTTGTGAGGACATGTAAGTGCTTTTAGCTTAGAACTGTAAGAACTGTTTCTATTAGATTCTAAAAAACTGAGTTTTTATCTACATTATTTCTTGATTTGAATTTGCGTTATAATGAATAAACAGTTTATTTTCATCTTTCCTTGTTGAAATCAAAGAAGAAATATTTCATAAAACATATAATACAAAAATATGTACAAGATATCTGCCATTCAACTTGATTGTTAATTGTTATTATTATAAGGGTAATTATTAGAAAATTTTTGGCTCATTTATTTCAAATGACACATTGAAAAATTCATCCTTCAATATGAAAGTCAACATGCAAACTTCAACAAGAAAGTAGATAATATATCTGAGCATGCATTTGCGGTTTCATTCATATAATGATATCTTGAAACATATGTATGCTAAAAATATTTATACTTGCTTTTGAATTAAAGTAATATTAATAAAATCTGAAATAACACATTAGTAGGAAAGTACTTGATTTTGCCTATAAAATAAAAAATATTTGTTATGCATATGATCTAAAAAACTATCGATGATGCTTACTATTTAATTCATCTTGAATCTTCTGATTAGTCAGTGAATAGGAAGCATAAAGATGATAACATGCATTTTAATAACATTCCATGCCTTTGGAAATAGTGAAACACTAATTGCTGCAATTTAGAAAATTAATTTTGATTTTGTTGATTATTTCCTTTTGAATAATATTTTTCATATTACTTTTCTAGGAATTATCTGTTTTTCTGAAGCAAAGTCACTCTAAATAAATTATCGTTTCATTATATTCAGAGGAAATTTGATTCCTCTTCTATATTTAATTTTGTCGGAAATAATATGTATCTTCCATTAGCGGATTTTAGACTCCAAATATTTGGAAACTTATGTAAGTACAAGTATGTTAGATAAACACAAGATACTACGATATCTTTAATTTCTATTTCTAAATGTTAAAAATCAATCAGATATGTACTTTAAGAGTACTAATTTTTTAAAACTATTTCTTTAGATATTAATATTTAGAATTTAACTACAACCATATCAATTGCTACTTATTTCATGTAGAATAAAATGAAATAAAACTTTTTCTTCTGTTTAAAACAGTATGGATAATTAGAAAACGCATCAAATTCTTTTAAACCTAGAAAGTTATGAGAAATGCCTTTATTTTTCTTTAAAAATATTTAAAGCATATTGTTCGATAGTGCATAGAAAAATGATTTTTTTCTTTTTTGTACACCCTAAGATGATCTGCCTCTCGTAAGGATGCTCGTCTCTGAATATCGCATAGATGATTGAAACAGTTTGCATCTCAAGGAAATAGAATTTTCTTCGAAATGTTATTTTCCTGCACTTAAATGAATTTATTAATTGTTTATTTACATACAATATATGCTATTTTCATACTTATTAAATGTTGTTTCTCTTGAATAATAAATGAATTAATAAGAAATAAATTTAAATGAATAATAAGATTTACTCCAGACTGTAGAATTAATTTTATTTTCTATGTTGAATAATTCTTGATCACATTGCGATCCAGATATGTTTCATGAATATGCAAGAATTTATATCTTTTGAATGTTATGCACCTATTCTGTTTTGCATTCTGATTACCAGATTCAGAGTTTTTCGTGGCATATAACAGTAATTTTAATTATGCACAGTACGATAGGAAGAATTATGCACCGTACTGACTTTCATACTTAATTTTTTAGCAAAATTTAATGCAACTGCTTAGTTGCATTTTACTTTAATTCGAATAAAACTTTTATCCAATCAATATGCTTTACACAGAATGACAAATAATTTATTTCAAATGTGTCTTTTTAAAAAGGAATGTATAGAGAAAACAAGTCAGTAAATATCTATGTCGTTTATTATATGATTTATAGTGAGTTAGTATATGTCAATTACAATTCCTGTTTCCCCTGTCACAATGAAGCAATTATTTTGATGTTGATATGTCTGATTCGATATTAATCAGATAAATCAATCATAAAATTCCTCTTTGACAGTCTTAATCTTTTCACCAAGAAATAGACTAAATAATCTCAATTCTTGATTATTATTGAATTTCAAGCGATTCTAACAATTGAGATTTAAGTCCCGTATTTTCACTAAGCCTTGCTAAAATATTTCGCATTGAGCATCGAATAATTGGTCAATTTTTGTAGCAAGTGCCCAAATTTACATAAATGACACAGTTTATGAAAATAATAGAATTAAATTGCAGTTAACCAATGGGGTCAATTCATGTAACTTAAGAGTCACGTGTCATGTACTTATGCGTATGGCATTTAAACCTTCATCCACAAAGCTTTAGTAGATTAGTGTCAATCATGATATCCGCCAAGTATGAAGCAGAATTTTTGTTTACATTTGAAGTTATAACTTTAAGTAATTTCTTTCCTCTTATTATGTATTAAAAGATGAGATAAAGTGTGTTAAAAAGTGTGATGCTGGATACTTTAATGGGGAATTGAAAAGTAATCGCCTTATAATTTTTTTTGTAGTTTCCTTTCAATAATCCTGAATTGTGTTGTTAGCATTGGAATAGAAGGTTGTAAGCCTGCTTTGAAGTCGGTGATACAATACGATCATTTTGAAGAATTTATTAAATGTATGCCCGTTTACTAACTACAGGAAACAAAAACAAAAAAAAACCCTATTCCAGTAATTTTTATACTGCGGCAGCATATCTAACAAGCAAATATTTATTAAAAGCTATCCGATGAATGTGTCAAAACCGAATGATGTTGTGATGAGATAAAGGTTTCCGAATTGAACAAGAAATACACAAAATATGATGTATATGATTTTTAGTTGATGGCATTAAACTAAAATACATCATGAGGTTTTACTTTTTTATTAAGAATCTTAAAGTTTACTTTATCTTTTAGTAATTAATATTATTCAGTTATTGCAGTGTAATCATGTTTAACAACAAAATAGTAATTTGTTTATTCTCATTAGTGGTTTTTTCTGATAATTATAATTTTTGTTTCTTGTATTTAAAGTGAAATTGATTGTTATAATTTCATGCTATATCATTGTGGACCTCTATGATTTCTGTTTTAAGAAATACTAATATTTCCACAGAAAATCAATTTCCATATAAGCATTTATTACACTTTTTTTTATTTCCAATTTCATTGCTACATGAATGCTTCGCTCCTTTTTTTTCTCCCTGTTTCTTTAATATATCAATTTTGAATCATAAAATTCGGTAAAAATATAAAAGTGTTTCTTCCAACTCCTCTTTATATCCTATTTCATTTCTCTATGTATATATATTCATCCCAACTTTACTCGTGGTTTTTAAATTTACTGTATTGCATGTTTTTGTTTTATTTTATGATATTCATTCAATGTAGCTTTATCATTTTAAAATGCATTTCAGAAATGTTCTGCTTTAAACCATATTGCTCAACATTATGTTTTTATTGGTGATAAAAACTGTTTGGTATCTAGAATGTTTTTGTTGAATAAAATTGATTTCATCATTTACTTTGATATTCTTATAATGCTATGCTTATATTATTTCTAAATGTCTAGAATAATAAATAATTTTTGAGTTATATTAATTAGGTGATTGATAACATTGAAAAAATCTTTTAATAATTTTTTTATTAAGTATCCATATGTATTTTATTTATATTTTTTGTAATGTGTAAACAAAAATTAAGATGTAAATATTAATTATTTTGCATGCTTGTTTTTTAAGATTCCAATAAACTAAAATGAAACAACACATTTTTAAGTTGCAGAGATTTAAAAAATAGTATCCATTTATTTTATACTGTATAATTTGAAATTGTAATCATTATTTATTCAATATATACAAATTTGAGTTCAATTATCTTTCCTCAGAGCAAACTGGAAACTTTAAAATCTCAATATTATTAAAAATAATTACAGAAGAAAAATCTGATAATTTTATTAGTAAGCTTAAAAGTGTTGATTTATTTTAAAGTAATGGTTATTTAAATGAAACTATATTCAATATTGAACCTTCAATAACATTTAAATATTATATATAAAAGAACATATGTAATATTTCAAAAACACTGCCGTAGCCATTTGTCAAAACGTATCCTTTGAACCAAAAAAAAGATATGGAAAAGGATAGAATAAAATGGTATCAAACTAATTAAAAAGCCATATTAATTAGTTATGCAAAACAATAATAATATTGAAAATAATAATTAAAATTTAATGTAAGATGTAAAATTACATTACTACGAAAATTTGGAGAAAAGTGTTGTAAATATTAATTTCTTTATAAAAAATATCAAAAGATTTATATAATCATTCCCCTAGCGTAATATTTAACTTCAGTGTTAATGTATCGGATCAACGTTATCGGCAGACTTCTCGACATGCGCAGAACGCTTGAAAATTGGGCACAAAATGTTTGCTTGGTACATGACAATTGACTATGAATTGAACCCATTATATTGCTATTAGCTAATAAAGAAATTTTTAATTCAGTTTTCTGTTGTAGCTCATTTTTTTTTTCAAATCTGGTTTGATACAATGTGAAAGCAGTGTGTCTCTTAAACTCAAAGAAAGATATACATCATAATTTTAAGTCTTCGTCCAATGAAAAAAGCAATGATGGAAGCACCTAAATTATACTCTACAACAAAAGAAGGACTTTGATACTAACAAGTTTAACATGCATTAGCCTAGCAATTAAGGTTAACTTTTGGTAAAATGAAGCCTAGAAGCTCATATCTCATTTGGGTATGAGTCACAGCACTTTAATTCTGAGTATATTTATGCTCAAATTATCATACGATTGGTGAAGCATGGAAAGATCTGTTTCTCTTACCTTCAAACCTGATGATAAAAGTAGATGTAAGATACTAGTAGAAAAAGTTGTCTTTGAACAGAAAATGCTAAATGTTTTCCTTAAAATTTGCCAGAAACTTTCAAAGGATATCACCGAGGAAACCCTGTAATTTGTGATGACAAAACTGCGATCCGTTTTATCTCTATAAGCAGAAAGGGAAATGCATACCTAAATTACTCTGCTTCAATCCATGTTATTATATAGTGTTGCAAAAAAAGAGAGAGATAGAGAGAAATTATATTTGAAAAGACTTAGAGTTCTACCAGCATTATATAGAAAGAAAATCCAAAGAGCATAAAAATAATTGTTAAGAACTTTTTAAAATAACGATAAAAATTCAAAACATTTGCCCTGTTTATTCTTGTTATATTAAATGTACATTGGAAAGATAATTCTTAGAATTCCAAAATTAAAGTTATTCAATATTATAATATACGTGTAAGATTTCATTAAATAAAATTCGTGTCCACAATTTCCTCACTTATTTTACAACTTTTTCTTCAGAATTTGGTTTTATAACAGTGAATAAAAATGTAATATTGTAACTTTTGTAACTAGAGAATAAAAATAGTTTTGGAGCTTTGGTTAATCTATAGAAATTAAAAAGTGCAAAAGTTGATTAAACTTTGACCCCAGATATTTTTATCATAAAATGTAAGAAAATTGTCTTTATAGTACTATTTCTTTTATGTAATTCTATTTTTTTCCTTCAGGGTAATAAAATTTTATTTTGAGATAAAGGAAGCAGATAACCATTAATATTTATCTATTGTAATTTAATTTTTTACCAAGAGAAATATTTTTATATTTAAGATAAACTCTTATGAAATAATAAAGTCAAATAGTAACCTAACTTAATGAAATGAATGTTATCACTACAAAAATTATTAAAAGCAATTTATGACTTATATAAGCACATAATTGATATTATAACTGTAATAAACATATAATTACAATATAAAAATGAAGTTTAGAAATTTGTACCAAGAAATAATTTTTAATGTTTATTACTTTTAACTTTTTCTACTTCATTTCTTATCCATGTATTGAATATCATAACGATCGATTGTTTTTATGATTTCTATTTCATTTCTTTGTAATGTTCTGACCAGTAAAATGAAATAATTAACCATCCATAACTTTCAAAGTCATATTAATTACACGCAATTGTAGAATGAAATAACTAGAAATATTTGAAAAAATAAACTTTCAACAATTCTCAATTTTCCTTTTTAACAATTTATTAAGTTTGTAAAATTTATCATGACATTAATTCTAACATAGACAGATATTATAAAATACTTGAAAATTGAGACATACGCTCTGCGTCTAAGCAAAATTTAAATGTAAAAAAAAACTTTGAGGAACTAAAAACTGAATATTTTGAGAATTACTTTATTTATAAATGACAGCAGAGTAGAAGAATTCATATACAATTTTGACAGCTTTTCTTACATAAATATAAATGTACAAAATTCTGAATATTATATGTCAGAATCCCTTTAAATCCTTTTAGCTGAATTCAATTTGTCATTTCAAATTCTATACACCATTGGAAACTCATATATAACTATGGCAGTCTCTCATATCACCGCCGAAATTCCTGCAATGCGATCTAGCAACTTTAGCCGGTGTATTCATCATCAATCTATCTGTCAAGATCTGAAATATCTATATCAAATGGTTACTTATGGTTCTTCACCATTCATCTTCACGTATTTAACTTTCTTTAACGCTCGAATGCAACTCTCTCGGAGGATTGTCTTCGCAGTTTCGATTTATCTCGGAATCTATAAAGCGAGAATGATATTTTGAATTATCAGTGTTCTTCCGTATTATATTTCGTTTTAGATTTATCATTTTTGATATACGTTGAGGAGAATTTGAACAATATATTTATTGTATTTGTTACAAAATATTACAAAAGGAAATTAAAAATAATATTGCATTATTTTAAAAACCGAGCTTAAATTTTTCATGCATTTTTAAGAGTTACACTTTATTCTTATTTATTCACAAGTAAGTTTTGATGCTGAATATTGGGAAGAAAAGTTTATTTAAATGCAGCTAAGTTATTCTTATTTGTGCTCTAGTTTCTTATATAAAATATCAGCAACACAGTTTCATAGAGATAATGATATGAATTAAGGGAAATGCACAGGATATCCCACAATGCATGTAGTATCTAATATTTACAGATTCGGATTGATCACGTTAAGACAAGTCTTTTGGTGTATAATATATCGGTAATTATATTAGGGTGCTAAATTCGGATGACTTCACATGTTATACATAAAAATACTCATCTCAACATGCTCTAACTGAATCTTTAAATATTAAAGCCTGCATACCTTGTATTTATATTTAAAATGCATTTATTTATTTATTTATATTATTATGCAATTGAATCAAGGCATATTTATTTAAGGTATCAGACTAAGTTCAAAGGAGAATTTTTGAAAAATTGGATTTAAAAAAATTATTTAGAATTTTTAGATGCATTGCCAATGATAAACATTATAAATTTTAAAAAATTATTTGAAAATATAACATATTTTGAGAAATAAGAAAATGTGTAGCAAATTTTAATGAAATTGGACCAAAAAGGTCATCACTCTACACAAAATTTTAATGCAGAAACCCTATTTTTCTTTACACACAAGTTATAGAATACAATGATCAATGAAACGAACCAGAATATAAGAATCAATTTTGAGATGCAAAGAAGTTATGGGGAAAAATATGTGTATGTATTTTTTCCATAAATTCGCAAACTTTATTTTTCTGAAAACACCTATAAATGAAAAAAGTATTTCATCAACAATAAAAATTTTGGTTTATTTCCTTATCCATATTATTTAAAACACAAGCTGAAATTTTTGTGTAAATGTCTCTATTAGTTTTTGAGATATCATGTTAACTGTGAAGAATTTTTATGAAAATTAAAATTGAAGTTGAAGACAAATTTTGGCTGAAAAAAAGGTTTTTGATTATAATTTCACTGGATAATAGGTAACACCTGGCCTTTCCTAGTAAAAACAAAGTGTTTTGGAAAGAAGAACAATAGAAAGATATAACAATAGAACAAAAATTCGTGAATGTGGTCGATAACAGGGGTTTTCAATGCAGTCGGATACCTTAAAAACATATACCTTATTTCATAGCAGATTCACCAAGTTTATCGTATGATAAAAAGACGTTTGAAAAAGAATGGTAAAATATTTTGAATTCTATGAATTAAATTGAATTTAATAATGATATCTAGATTATAGACAATTTTTTTTTAATCTTAAAATGATTGATTTAGTTTCAAAGATGTAAAATCTGTTGTGTAATTGAAATAAAGTTAGTAAAAATTTCAAAATATTAAATTATTTTTTAAAAAGGAGCTAGACTTTCAAATATTTATGAATCCTTTATCCTCCCCAATAATTCACTAAAGGATTTTGTGCATGTTTAAAGTGTTTGGGTAATTTCTTAAAATAAAGATATTATAAAACAGAAGACGGCTTTCAATAGATTCATATGCATCTTGGAAATGAATTTAATCGATACTAATATCGATTTATTTCTAACTTTGTATTTATGTAACTTTATTTTATTGGAAGTACATCTCATTTCTGAATAAATGGTGAATTATTTTAGCAAAGTTCTTTCAAACTATTGCGGTTGTCTGATAAGCCGGAAGTTTTAAAAGAAATCAAAAACATTCAAAGAAATTGCAGGCACAGAATAAATTATATTTAAAAGATGCAATTTTCTTAAATGTTCTCGTGATACCTCTCAGGGAATGGTGATCAATAATTAGATAGCTTACGTGATTGTGGTAAATCGTGATTAAAATGAAAACATGTTCCCCTTTTACGATTTTTTTCCTTATGTCTGTACCATTTCTTACGATTTTATGCTTGAAGTTGATATCGTTTCAATGAAAAGATATTTGAAAAAGCTATTTCGTGTTTCTGATTTTTTAATTTGATTTTTCTGAGCTCAAATAAAACCAAAATTAATACTTAAACCAGGAATTCTGATGCAATATTTCTCTTTTTTAAGAATATAGAATAGTTCGTTTGAATTTAAATCTATATGTACGTTATTTATTAATTTGGAAGATTAAATTTTACTTCTACCACTAACAAAATCTTCATTTTAAGCATCTGTATTGATTGTGACAAAATACCCAGTTATTTGCATGAAGTTATATTGATGATGATGTCGTGTCCGCGTTTCCACTGAAAGAGGGTGCTGTAGCTTCTGAGGGTAAAGACCCCTGAGAACTCAGAGGGCAGAAGTCTGACTTCAAGCTCATATGAAGATTAGACACTCTTTCACTCGCACAATCCCTTATTACAGGTGGGCACATTCATACAACTCACATATAGAACACACAGAAGAACAACCATGCCCGAACCAGGACTCAAATCCAGGGCGCCCAGATCACGGGGAAGACGCGCTACCCCTATGCCATGACGCCGGCATAAAATTGCATTAATAAGGTAGCATTAATATTTTATAAATATTTTGAAGTGTGTATTTATTTTTTCAAAAAGTAAACAACATAATATTCATACATTTCTCTCAATATTTATGTTTCCGCATGATATGCAAATATTTAGAAATCAAGTTTAAATGTCTTCGATTATTCATTAAAATTTCAAATATTTATTCTTGTAAACAAATGAATTATTTTACAAAATGTATAATTGACTGCCATAATTTGTGAATCTCCCTCTTATTTTGTGGCGATGTTAATTGTATCTTAATTGGATTTACTTCTTCATGTATATTCTTTTATAAAAAGAGAATTAATCGAAGAGCATGTGACAATGAACACATGAACAAGTTTCTGATGGAGCATTCGTAAATAGGGCCGCTATTCTCGTTCATTTGTGGTTAATAATTCAGATTTTTCCCCTTTCATTATTGGCTATTCTATTTATCCTGGCACCGCATTTTAATCAGAAAAGGATCTTCAACCAAGAAAATTGGACGGTCATTGACATACCGACAATCTTTAATGTATCTTGTTCACTTAATTCATATAATATATTACAGTAAACATATCAGCATTTTAAAAGTGCATGCTGATCGAAATTTCTACATGGAAAGGGGATTTAACACCCTCTAGAGTCCTGACCTAGGAAGCGCGTCTTCCCTTTAAACTGAGCGTCCCAGGTTCTAGTCCTCGGTCGGGCATGGTTGTTTTCACCCTGTGTTTTCCTTGCGTTGTGCAAGCAAGTGTGTGGGTATCATCTTCATTTGAGCTAAAAGCCAGACTTCTGCCTATTTGTAATCTCGATATGACTATGTATTCGTAATTGCTGCGATTGATATTATATATTACAGTTTTAGTTAACATACAATTACAGAGTTTATTTTTACAAAATAAATTTTTATTTATGTACAATTTACAGGGTTTTTATTTACTGAAAACGCGTTTGATCCGAGAAAAAAAATCAAATAAATAAAGAACTAAAATAATGAGCTGCAATGTAAAATTTTAAAATGAATATACGATTTTACTAATGGGGAAATGAGGAAATGAAATATAATTAATTTTGTTAATTTTTAAAACTAACTGAAATTCGTTGAAATGAATAAAATAATAAATAAATGAAAAAAATATGAAGTGTAAATGAATAAAATTTCATTTTTCTCTTTCATGAGAGCTTTGCAAAATAATTCTACATAATTGAGTTATAATAAATATGAAGAAATGAATAATCAATAAAATGTAAATAAAAGATCAAAAAAGTAATAAGAAGAAGGTTAAAAAAATTAATACTACTAATTCGTACTACAATACTTAATTAATACTATTATACGTTCTTTTATACGATTTATAAAAGAATCTCAAAAAGATAGATATTAATTCGTTTACAATATTTTGAGTAATATTCATGAAGTATCGGCTTACTTTCAAATTAAAGTTTAATTAATGCATTTGAACATATTTTAATTACATTATTTAAATACATTTTTTTTTTGAAAAATATAACGTGTTTATCTATGCAACGTTGCTTTCAGTTTGTCATAAGCAATTGGACTCTACCAGAATTTTTATAGCGTATTCAATCTTATTCATAAATTTTTTTCTTTCCCAGAAACTCAATTAATGTTTGAATTCATTCAGTCACTTAAGATGAGAGTATATATACTGAATTATGAAACGAAACGAGTCTACGAAAACCTTTTAGTTAAAAGTGATATTCTTGAACAAAGCGAACTATATCAGTAACTTTTTTGCTTTTGCTTACTTTATTTAAAATGTTAATGTTTTAAGTAATATATTTTCATTGTTAAAATTATTTTTAAACTAAGAATTTATCAAATTATGTTTACTTTATTACCATAAAGACTCTTGAGACACATCTCGATTATTGGAAATACGCATCTACTTTCGTTTACAATTGAAAGAAGGAAACATGTAACATTGAAATAAGCTGTACAGGTACCTATAGGTAATTCATAAGATCTTTTCTAAAAATAAAATAAAACTTCTTTTTCAAACCCTTTCTTTCCTTCCACATTGTAAAACAGACTCAAAAAGCATTTTATTGCCTCTTAAACAAATGGAGATACAAAGAAGACAATGGAAGCCACCAAATCTCTGCCTACTTTTTTAAATTTCAAATTAGGTTGTTCAAATTAAATCGCTTTTCTATGTTTTTGTAGATGCCTGCTCTGTAAAATGACGTTTTCGAAGAAGCAAAAAGTAAATAAAAGCTCCCTTCGATGAAGCAAAAGATAAAAAGCAGTTTGGTATGATGTCTGAATGCTAATGCAGTTGAAACAATTCTAATTTGGCAGAAAAAAGATAACATATTTCACAAAACACATCTTTCATCGCAAGGACAAATATAAGGACTGATGCCAGACAATCTTGAGTTTTAGAGTATTGTTATTCTGAATTAAAAATATTTTAATTATAGATTGAATTAGGTTACCTTTTTATAAAGTTAACAGAAAACTTTCGAAATTGGAGTTTATATATCGGGATATCTACTTCATTTTTAAAAGACGATATTAATCAATTTTTATTATGAAAAGCTTTTACTACAGTAACGATTAATCATCATATAAAAAGAATTCAAAGAATCTCTTTCAAACTTTATTTATCCTTTAGCGGGACTTTAGTAAATTTCCTTTTGCATGTATGATTATATAAAAACTTCAAAGCATTTTTTTCCCATTTTTCCATTGAAATATTATTGTAAAATAAATGCTATAGAGGTTTCTTATATCTTGAAAGTATAAAAGCGAAATATAAATAGCACATTTCTTTTTTTTTAAACCAAAAAACAAATAACTAAATTTGAATTTCTCTTTAGGCATCAAAGTTTTAGTTTCGAGTAATTTTCTCTAAAAATGACCATCTTCTTTTAGCACAAGGCTATTTCACTTTGACAAGATATTTTTCCAGAATTAGTTTTAAGCGATAGAGTTCTTTGATTTCTATGATAATTAAATATTTGAGAATTCCTAACTCAAAGTCTATTTTTGCAATTTGCAAATCCAATATACTGTAATTGTTAAATGTTTAAAAGTATTTCTGGATATCATTCCTGTTGTCTGGTTATGGTTAAATACACATGGAAGATGTGCTTGAGAAATACTATATCTTATATTATTCAACTTTATTTGATCAAATTCAACTTTATCGAAAATATACATGTTAAAAAGATTAATAATTGAAATATCCGTCATTGCTATCCGTGATCGTTTGCCATTCATCATGTAGATAATAACAGTCTTCGAGTTTTAAATTTAGTATTTAGTAATATTCATCGAGCTCTCTTACCGCATTATCAAATTTCGTGATCCACAGGTACTTCAAATATGAACATATCAAAATAAGTTTTCATCAGAAGGGGCCAAGTCAGGAAAATCATTCTTTATAATTTCCCAGATCGGATAGGTTTTGATGTAAGCTTACGAGTGTTGTTATGACGCAATATCACTTTCCACCTTTCAAAGGTGTTAAACGATCTTTTCCCCTCCAGAATATCACATAATTTGATCAAATCATCCTCGTAAAGTTCATATGTGGAACAGTGTGACCAAGTTCCAGAAGCTAGCAGTAAATTACTAATCTAAACAGATACCATGATGTACTTTTTTAGCAACAATATTTATTTTTGTAAATAATATTGATAACATCCATACTCAGTTCACTTTGTTTTATGTAAAAACTTGTCGCACAAAATCCATTTTTTACCATTTGCATTCCTTTTGTGTAAATTAAAAGATTTTTTCTTACAATCGAGAAAACAAAGTCATGTAGATATCAACTTTCGGTTTTTGTATCCTTCAATTTAAGGAGCATCTATGTGCCTTCTGTCCTTGTATTTCCCATCTCATGCAAATGAAGTGAAATTGTTTGGTTATAAACTCCACAATTAGTCAGCAAGCCCCTCTTGAGTTCAGTATTAGTTTTCTCAAGATGTTCTTGGTCTTCAATTTTTTTTCCATCGTGGATCGTCTCAAAAACATTCCGTCGCAAAATCTTGCTAAACGCTTATTTTACTGTTGGTACGTGAAAAGCTCACCTATTAAAAGGGGTTCCGCTAGTGAGTGTCATATTCGTATGAGCTAAAGCCTAACTTCTGCTCTCGGGTACTCAGGAGTCTTTACTCTCAGAAGCTACTGCAGCCGTCCTTTCCAGATATCTTAATCACTTGATTTGAAATGGTGTTCAGTTCAAGAGCGTTAACCCGCAACAGCAACAACAAGTTAAGAAATAGTACGTCCTACAGAGCACCTCGGCAGTAGCATCATAATATCTACAAAAGAAAGAAATAGAGGCTAAAAATTTGAGAAAAGATAAAATGAAAGTTATTTCTAGTTTTCAAAAACGAGTGCATAAAAATGATATTCTGAATAATTTTTTTATTTTTATTTTGTTAATTATTACGTTACTCTTCTAATTTGCATAGAAAAATATGATGTGGGAGGGTATTCAAGTTCCATGAAATAATATCCTTGAAATCAGTTCATGGAAAGCTAAATATTCATGAAAGAAAAATTAATTGATATATTAAAATGTTTTAAAATAAAATGACGAAAATCAATACCACAGTTTCCTTATCACTGTCAAACCGTCAGAATTTAACGAATTAATTGACAGAACTGAAGAACATAGAAGATGTTTTAGAAGTAGTAGAGAAAATTAAGTTTTGTTTTTACAAATTTTGAAGCGTTAATAAATTTACCATATAATATTTTACACAGGATTATGATTTGCTTTTATTCGAATTCCTAATAATTTTAGTTATTATTTGGGTTTTTATCCATGGTTGAAATTTAAAAACAAATTATTTCAGACCAAAATATAATTGTTAATATTTCTCAAAGTAAATTTTTCTCTAAGTGTTAGTTTAAATTGTTTGGCAATCCTGCAGACTGTCTCTAGATTGCTTTTCTATTTTGTATATACACGATAAGACTCGTTAAAAGTTAACTCAAATTTATTTTATAAATTAGTTTAATACAATACAGAGCAAATATTAAACATCATGTGAATGGGATGCATGGCAGATTGAGGGAATAAAGTACATTCTATAAAGAAGTATCTACTCAGAACTTAAAAGAGAATTTCTTCGTATCTTCAAATCTACTTCATACTTTGATACTTTATTTGCATTCTCAATACTCTAATCTTAATTAAAGTCAAATAAATATTTAAAAATGCTATTTAATAAGCAAAACACTTTTTCATATGTTTTCTCTTGCCGTTGTTTGATTTAATATATCATTATAATTTTTTATTAATATATTGTTGCAATTCTGCACTCATCTTTTGTTCCGTGTTAGAAGTGTCAATCTTTCTTTAGTCATTGTTGATCGGGGATTGCAGAATCATTTAAATTTAAAAGAAAATCATTTGTAAACTAGTTTCCGATACTTATGGTCTTCAAATTTGCTCAAAATTGTATGTTAAAATCAAGATTTTTGTATTATTTTCTACTAGGAAAAGTACAAACAAAAAGCAATGCCACCGTTAAAAAATTCGAACTCGAAGTTTTGAAGAATATGCACTTTGAAGAATATGAATGAGAAAAAAATCTTTTTTTGAATTTTTACTGTCCATTTGCGAATAGGATAGTGCAAAAATGTTTCGAGTTATTGAGTCGAAATTTGGTTTCTTATTTTTAAGCTAAATTTGTGATATTTCAAATTTTAGAAAGCATCCTTTCAGAGTAAGTGTGTCAACTGTGTGGATATAGTTTAATAAACTAATTACAAAGCAAAAAGAGTTATAGGGATAACGTTTGATAAGCATATTTAACATCTAAACTGTAAATGCGCACCAAATTTTGAGCCAATTCCATTAAGTTTTGACAGTTTGTTAATCTATAATTTCAAGTGCAACAACAACAAACCATCGCAATAATTCAAATACCTAACGAATTAAAGAGTTTAAATTTTGCACTGTAAGGGTATTTCTGTGTCAAATTTTATCTTGAATCTGTCGGGGAAAAACGCCCAAAATTTGCATTCATGTTTTGGGTACTTACGCATTAATCACAATCCAGCGACTATTTAACAGAAATCTCATGCTGATAGGCTCTTCACTTATTCTTAAGTGGCATGGAATCAATAGTACAGAAATGCATTTATTAGAGAGCATTCGAGAAATTTTCCAGCAGAACACTCCATCTGACTTTAACATATAATAACCGGCATTTCTATACAAATTGCCATCTTTTTTAGGGAATTAGCCACAGTTAGTAAAATCAAGATAGCTAGCATGAAGCTAGAATGTCAAATAGAAGTAGGCAACATAAGGTATCGTTCTAAAATATTGTGATGGAAGAGCAGTTATTTCACCAGATACTAGTATTGATGTTATGAAACCCTTTAGCTATTGCCTGAACAAATATAATTTGTATCAAGGCATTGTTTCGCCTGATATATCATAGTGATACCATCTTAATAGCATAAAAGGATAATGAAGTATAAAAAGATTATAAAACATTTTACAGATTAAAGCAACATTTAAAAACATTTTATCTATAGCTAATATCTGATAAAATACATAGCATCAGCGAATAAGAAGATTGTTTTAAATTTTTAAAAAATAATTAGAAGAAAGTAGGCCTTCAAACAAAATTAATAAATATGCTTTCAAGATGCAAGACAAATATTCCATCGATTCGATTGTGACAAATATTCCATCTCAAATAAAGAAACATTCGATTCCCAAATTCTAATGTTTTTCATACTTACAAAAAGTACCACTCAAATTATTAGTATATTATCATTTGCGATAACAGACAAATCATTATAAGTATAAAATCTTTATTTTATTGTATTATCAAATGAGGGAAACTAATAGATACACAGGGCTTCTTTTTTGTGTTTTAAAAATTTGATTCATTTGAATTTCGAAACCTGCATTGTTAATGCTAGATATGTCTTCTCTTTATAGTAACAATTATTTCACGGGTTTTTACAAATAAGTTTAAAATCTTGTTTTTAAAACAATGGAAGAAATTTCGCTTCTTCAACTTCTGCCATTACTTGTTTTATGCTATTTTAAAGAATGTAATTTTATAATTGAAATTAAAATGGTGAAGAGTTAAACTAAAAAGATTTAATTTCGGCTCAGTTTTATATAATGTAAAAGCTTTATAAGGATACATCACATGAAACATCCACATGAGTGAATAGTTTCCTTACTTGCCTTCCCTTCTAGATGGACGACTTGGAGACTGCGAATATACAAACATATGCTTATAAATTTATTTTCATACTTAAACATATGGTAAATTTCAGAAAGTTTATTTGTTAATTTAAAGGATAATGTCTAATGAACGCCTAAAGGTAACGAAACAGTAGTCAGAAAAATTTCTCAGATAATTTAGAATAAATTTATAATGGAAACAATATTTCCAGTTAGTTTACATTTCTGTTATTCTGTCTTGTCTGCTGGAATAAATTTATATTGCGAAAATAATTTTTAAATATAATTATATTTATGCATTTGAATATCATTTATATTGTGAATATATGTGATCTGTAAAGAATCAAACACTTTTTTTTAATTTAAGTATAGCTCAATGGTCAGCTGACAAATAGCGGACTTTTGAAGGGGATAATCATACTTTATAAATACTTTTCGGCCAAGGATTCATCAGGTAAGCAGATTGGATACTCGTTTACTCAGCATGGCTCTAATTCTCTGGTGTTATTGCTTTATGGAATATAAATAGGCTACGATAGTTTATATGATACCTTTTTCAACTGGGTATAGATCGAAATTTAAATCATTGTGTACAAAATAAATCTCTTCTAGCTTCAAAATGTAATGGCATAAAAAATTAAACATCCAATTCAACTAATCATTTACCTTTTTTATTTGGCACTTGTTGACTTTTGATTTTAATATGTTTGATATAAGACATGTAAAAAAATCTTAGATCGTATAGAATAGAAAATTTTAAAAATCTGAAAAATAAAATAGTCGATAAAGGTTTCTTTGAAAAATTTACTGGTATTATACGTCTAAATCTTTTTTCCCTTTGTAACTTAACCAGATTTCGGTCCATTATTTTGAAGCTAAAGATCTTCTATAATATTTTCATGGTTTGAGGAGATACATTTATGAGGTCTCAAATACGAATTAAATTTGAAAACCTTATAATATTCCACCAGATTTTATTGCATTTCTTAAAAGTACAGATATCGAAAGATGATGCCGCTAAGAGTTCTTATGATAGCTCCATTTAAGCATTTTTGTTTTCCATAAATAACATTTACTGGATTTGGTAACCACTTTCTTCCTTCAAAGGAGCCGCACATTAATCAATACAAATTCTTATTTTTTCCCCCAACTCTATTTTCTCTCCGCTATTTGAATTGCAAATATGGAGGGGCACAAATGTATTATTGCTTACTGAATTTTTATCCTTTTTTTTCTTATACGAAGCATAATGTTCTTTTAAAAAACAAGATAAACAGTTCTCTGTTTCTTTATCAATACAAACCAAAGTTTCTTTCAGTAAATCTCATACAAATGGTATAAGTATCTTTTATAGCTTAAAATAGAAAAAGAGTGTTACCAATTATTGAATCTATTTATAGTATTATAACAGATTTTAGAATTTTAGATTTAGAAAAGAAAGAAACAGATTTTAGAATTTTATAATAGAAAAGAATAACCTCAAATACAATGTATAGTTAACTACGAAAGTCATATTTAGTAATTGTACAAAAATGTATTTTTCAAATAAAACTGAGAAGTTGAAGTTGAACAGTTAAGTTTTACTTTCGCACATGTGCATGAATAAATAGATGTTGTACAAGAAAACAATGAAATATTTGCACTATTTTTGCCCGAATTATTCTCCCGACTAAAGATTCAAAGAAAAAAATACACTTTTTAATATTATAACTTCCTTAACAAAGTAATGTTAACGTAATACAGCAGAATACGGTAAGATACGTTTTCTCACAACTCAGTGCCTCTTAGATATGGGGATGAAAGGCATATGCTAAGGTGGTTGACTCTATCTTCCTTGTTTTATACTTTAATAGTGTTGTTCTCTGAGTTTGTTTCCTATAAAGGTTGCTAGCTCTGTATGAAGAATCAGAATATGTGTCGTTTGTAATGAGGCTTTTGCGCGTCAGTCACAGTGTCACATGTTATGTGTTGCTGCAGTTTGGTCATTCATTTCATCCCAGATGCCATTCCAAGAAGAGGTAAATATTCGTGATTGACATAAATAAGGTCATGAATTTTCAAAATAATGACAATATATTTTTTCCAAGAATAAAAATCAATATATTTTTTCCAAGAAAAAAAAAAATAGTAATATCACCTATTCTTGTCAGATAACTGAAAAGTGATAGCATGCTATAAAATATCAAACTTTTCTGGCAAACTATGAGAAACCTCTTTTTCAAGTAACAAAGAGAGAAGCAGAATAAAGACATGGTATGCAAATGTGTTTTGTCTGATAACATTCAATGGCCATTAGTGAGACACAGTAGAAAACGCATTTAATGAGAGAGAATGAGTGAAAAAGAATTAAGTGCATACTTTGTCTGGTCATATAATTAATTTGGTGGAAAAAGCTTTTATGACTAATGTCTTAAAAAGTAAATATAGTATGTGCCTCATAACAATTAAAGTTTTTCTTTCTTTCTTGAAACTATACGACGGTGAAAGCAAGTCATCTAAATATAATTGAATATAGTTTTGTAATTAGGAATCGATTGCGGTATTAAGAATATATAATATGATATCGGAAAAAGAATCTATACGCTTACAATTTGGTTTTCAAAATAAAATCAGGATATTACATAAAAGTTATCTTGTAATACAATTAAGGATTTTGGTCAGATGCTTAACATTGTAAATTTTTACATGAGCAAACAGCTATACAATAAATAGTATTTTGAACTTTACTTTTCATTCAAATGGATGATTCTTAGATATTCAATAAATGATATAAATGAAAGAAATATAAAATAGATAAAGATACAGCATATGAAATAAATTAATCACTAAGCCATTCATAACCGCATATATTTATAAACAACTCATTAAGTTTATTGTTAGAATGCTTAGCTACGATTGAATCAACAAGAAAAAATAAGATTGGATATTCTGTATTGTCCCATAGTAAATTGTAACTGCAACGCATGTTTATCTGTCGCCTAGTTAATGTTTTTCTGTGCAAGAATAGTACGGCATTCAAATATTTCGCAAAGATATTTTTTTTTTGCTTGTTTTGATTATTTACTCTGTGTCGCAATTTGGTAACGATCATCATAATTCAGCGAAAAACAAGAAATTAAATGTTCGAGTTAGCAGTTTAAATCTCCGGAACTCTGTTTTATTCAAAACCGTATGTCTGCAATTCATGAGTCGTATTTCATTTGCGCGGGATTTAGTACTACAATAAGAAATTCTTATTACCAAGATTCAATGTATACTTTATGTTTATACTGAAAAATCAATTTAATTCAACTTAATTACAAATTTACATTTGTTTTCTGCATTTTTTGTCTATAATCTTCTCGTTTCATTAAATTATATCGCTCTTTAGTCACTTACTGTTCTGTTAATTTAATCAAGCAAACATTCTGTTAATTCAGTCTCGTAAGCATTCTGTTAATTTAATCTACTAAACATTCTGTGGATTTCTAGCACTTACGATCTGTTAAATGTTCAATCCACCATATATGTTTAGTTCGAAATTTGCTCATTTTTCTTTTTCTTTTGAATTATCGATTCTTTTATAATTTGAACTGACTCACATCTCTACTATCTTACAGGCCAGTTTTGAAACAATGATAGATATGCAACTTTCTATATTTTGCTCAAATTTATCTGACGAAAACTATGTAATAGAAAATCTGTATAAATCGCAATCACATTCAAATTGATATTTTAGAGTACGGAAATTTTTTAAAATTTTAATCTGAAATCGTGGCATTTTTCAAATCTTCATTGTTTAGTTACATTAGGCGCAGAATACTATACCCTTATTTATATAAATTCTTGAAATCTTGAATCTGTGACCGAAAGGGCGCCAAAACTTTAATTCTGTCAGGGTAGACTATTAAAATTAATAAATCATGCCAATTTAGTTAAAAATATATTTAATGACATTAAAGGACATGATTTACAAGGGGACAAAACTATTTAGGACAATAACTTTTAACATATATGCATTAAAATAATACTCGGGGATTACATCATGCTTTACACTCGCTTCCAAGACATGGATTGATTGTTCATGGCAACGGCCGATAGAGGGCCGAGGAAACAGTTACGGTTACAAATCTGATTTTTTAGTTTCTATAAGCTCTTAGAGCTACAAAAATAGCGAAAAAAAATCACTGATTTTAAATTAACTTCAAACAGTAAACGGCCACCAACAAACCACGTTCTAAAAAATATGAAACACTTTTGACAGTTTTTAAAACAATAAAATAGCTAAGATATTTTCATCGAAATTTAAACTTCTGAGTGGGTTGTTTTCAAAATAACTGGTCAATTTAACTGCAGGGAAAAATTATGTTCTCCCTTTTTCCATCACAAACTGGCATTGTTATTCTCTAAATATTTAAGTTTCTACTTTTTCAAACAACCCAAATCTAAATTTTCCAGAAATGAAACAGTCAAAGAATTCTGAAAATATGTAAGACATATTTCTTGGAACATCACAAAATATTATTCCTAATTATTTACGGATTCTAAGTACTATGTGTATGAAAAAATGCAAGCCATGGCTTAAAATAAAATTAACAATGAAAATAAGTGCATATTTTGCAAAGAGAAACAATAATAAAAAAATATTAGGAATTTAATTTAAGCATTGCATTTAATTTCTTTTCAAATTATTTTGATTATGCTAATACTTTAAAACTAACAAAAATTCTTATTAAAGAATTTTGAATATTTCTGAAACTTCTTTCCTATGGTGAATGATTTCTCATATTTCTTACAGTTTTTTTCTTGGTTACAGGAAACGTTTTTTTTTTTTTTTCAATTAAAAAACATGAGTGACGTAAAGTAATTTTTCCTCTTTAGGGATATCTACAGCTAAAACGAAAGACAGGAATGCAATTAAATTTCATTTACAGATAGTAGAAGACATAGGTTAACAATAATTGCACAAATTTTTAATAACAAAAGTCATTAATGAAAAAGTTTTTGACGCTGTTTGCCATGATGAACGTGCAGAAACTAGATTACGCAAAATGTTATTAGTTTTGATTGATCATAAATAGACATTCAGAAATGAGTCACCTACAATCTAAACTATACAAAAAATAATATTTTATAAATAAATATCAGGAATCCTCGGATCACTTGTAAACTTATAAATTTCTTTTCTTGTATATACAATATTATGTAGGCAACCTGTCTGTTTAAGAAATTTTCCTTTCGTTTATTAATTTGAATTTCCGGTATATTTAAGGGGAGAAAACTATTTTATGACTACATAGAATAATGTGATATCAGATGGAGTATTTTCCATTCTTATATATATCAGGAATCAAAATGTAATAATTTTTATATAAAATTATCATGTCTATGCTAACAAAATTTTAATGAAATGTTAATTTAAATAATTTATATACGAGCAAGCTTTTGCATGTCAGAAGAAATGTACCTAAGTAATTTGGCGAAGCTATTAGCCTTTTAGCACTGCGGGTAAATACATAATTTGGTTTTGTGTAATGCTTTGGCTATTTACACGGTCAAGAAATTTTCTAAATTAACATAATCCGCACATAAATTTCCCTTTGAGAATATTGGGTCAGTATAATAGGGACGAAATTATTTTAGGTTTCAATCTAAGTATTAATTTTAGGATGTTTGCAAAATAATTAAAACATGCTTAATTTTTTGGAATAAATTCAGAAAAGCAATTCAAAATAAAGAATTTGGAATTTAATAGTTCTTTTAATAATCAGAAATATGTGAAAATGTGCGGACTATCTAGAAAATTATTTATTACAATTATGAATGTCAATAGAGTAATTTATTTTTCTTTAATTAAAATGAAATTTCATCGTTCAGAAATAATATACGAAAGAAGAAAAAAACTTCATAAAACTCTTTACATTATTTGATTCCAATTCGTCTGATAAGTTATTTAGTGAATAATTTTGCTGAAAATATGAACGATTCATTATAGCATGCTTTTATTTACAATATTATTGAACGCAGAAATGCTTAATCAGTTATGATTCGAATATACTTGTCAAAATTTCAAAAGCATTGACATTTCTACATCACAAATTAATAAAATCTTTGAACGTATAATGTAATGCAAAGATCTCAAGCATTATGACTCATTTTTTCGAAACCAAATTTATAGCGGACCACATAATTCTCTCCTTAGTGAAATTTTTTCAGACACTAAAACCATACATTCTTCCCGAAACAGGTTTCATGGGAGGGTGCTTTAATAACCTTTTTGAATAGTTAAACAATGTAAAATAGAATAAATATTTATACAAATGATTACACATACTAACAATTTCCAAATTAATGAGTATGAAAACTGAATTAAACATTCAGAGCAAAATGATGACTAGTGGAGTTTGAGGTGATAAATAGAAACAAAATATTCAGCAATGATGTTCATTGGAACAACAGAACACGTAACAATTTTCTTAGCTGTTCCCTCCTTTGTTATTCGGAAAGAGTATAACGGATTCTATTTTGTTATGCTTCTTTTTACGTAGCTTGATAAAAATTGAAACATACATAACAGCTTTGTCAAATTGTGGAAACATTCATATAGAGTCAAGCTTTGGACATGATGAAAATATTTATGTGAGAATCATAGCTCTAACACATTTTAATATATATATATGCACTGTCTTTACAAAATGCTAGAAATTAGAAGAATTAAAATTATTTGATATATGACTCACGCACCATTTGTAACTTTATTATCAACTTCTTTGAAATATATGAAACACTAATAAACATCCAAATATTATAAAGTGAATCATTTTTATATGTTAATAAAGGGAGTCGTGGCAGATAACCAACAGAATATTTAGTTAACATTTAAATTTCTTCAATATATCATTTAATGTCACATGTTTAAACAAATAATTATATAAAATCTCAAAACCATCTTTATGATGTTTTGATTGAAAATTTGTATTCAGAAAAGAGTTTGACAATTACTATGAAAAAAAAAACAACGACAAATACAATTCTGAATCCTAAAAGTTGTTTAATTTGAACTTCAAACTTAAATAACTTTCTATTTTTTCCATTTGCATACGATTAGGCCTCATTCAAATAATTTTTAGATATGATTTATACTTATAATATATTATAAATAAATTGTAAACCTAACCTAACCAAAAATTTTGGTCTCCAATAAGGTGCTAAGAAAAATCTCCGAAATTTTGCACCGCGAGATTCGAAAATATTCACTTGAAACTTTCTCTAAATTAAGAATAATTATATTTCGAGCTTTCGATAAATTCTATTAAATATTGTAAATCAATATTTTATTTTGAATTTTTATGAAGCCTCTGAAATTTCATAACTCTTCCCTGAAAAGCAAACTATTTTCAATGGTACAAATTCGTCAGATGAATACATTAGTTATCAAATAATTTTATGTTTCTGTCAGTTAATTAAAAACACTTATTTCTGGAATGCATACAGTAAAATTTTGAAGATTCTTCATATGAATAGTTATCACCATTACTAGAATTGTACAATTAAACTTCTAGTTTATTCGAAAATTATCCAAATGAGTATGGAAACAAGAGATAATGATTCAAACAAACACAATCTCCTAGGAATATCAAGTATTAGCTTAATTAAAGGAAATCTGAGAGTTGATTGTTGACAAACAAGATTTCAAAGTTTAAGAAGTTGGAACAGGACATGATATTAATAAGCTTTAATCTTTTCTACTAATACCAATAAAAGAATCGATTGCTTATAACGATAGGTATTTTACTGATGTTAGCGGATCTCATTAAAGTAAATCATTATGTTTCCGAGTGTGGTCGAAGATAAGAACTCATTATACTAGATACACGAGGAACATGTACCATCGAACTATTATGATTATCCGCTGTCAAGCATTTCTACAAGAGAGTTTGCCTCCGTTTGCAGTTCTCCATGACAAGTTTTATGATCATTTTTTGGAAGTTTAACTACCTTTCCAAGATACTACTATCGTCAAAATATTTTGTCAACCCATACAAATTAAATGAAAGTCTTGCCTTGGCTATAAATTTATAAATATTTCCCTCTTAATTACATCAACAACACTCAGGATGGGGAGAGGGGAGGTAAAGAAATTTCAGATAAGGAAATTAGTAATGCACAATAGTTTCAAAATAGAATAATTTATTGATATTTGAAACTCTTTTCAATCTTAAGCCAGAGATATGGATCAAGGGCAACAATGTAATGATGGTAACATTTTTGCTTTCAGGTTTAAAGATTTTAAGATCAAATCTTGATTTCACTTAAGGTGCATCTTATATGTAGTCTCATTTCAAAACGAGTGCGCAGAGTAATTTTCCTTTGCCCTGAAGTGAAATTGAAATTTCGGGAAGATATTCCCGTTCTGGTATCGTTATCAAGATCTGGTGATTCTTCAAAATTATACGATTCATTCAAAAATATTCTTTACATTGCTCCTACAGAATAGTAAATATAATAACTAGGAAATATTTCGTTTTATACTTTTTTCTGACTGTATAACTATATTAGTCACTTTGCTTTATATTGTTGTTCTTTTTTTTAAAGTAAACTATCCGATTTGTATAGTGTAAGATTTTCTTTATAAGTTAACACAATTAAAATATATATGAAAATAGTATTCTTTAAATAATTGCATTTCAATATAAATATAATAAATGCTCACTTGCGAAAGAAAGATCTTTAAAAAAATTAAGAAATTCATTACGACTCTTTAATGTTTTTATCTTAACTTCGAAATCCTTTTAGACATAATTCATTTTTTTCATTCTTTACGATAAGTAGAATTACTAGGAAGCTTTAACTTTCCATGACGACTATTTTAAGATATCAAAAGCAAATAATCTACACTTATTTACAATTTAGCTTCTTTTCTTCAGTAGAAATGTAACTAAAGAATGAAGACAAATTTTTATTTATAAAAATACCTTAAATATAAAAGGAAATCCCATTTTAAAGATTTCATACAAGAAAAGAGACTTACTGAAAAACAGAATATAATACCATTAAAAAATATGTACCATTTAAAGGTACCAAGATCTTTTCAAATCTAAACAAATTCAAGACATACCAAGTTCTTTTCATATCAAAACAAATTCTTTCTGGGCAACTTTCTGCCTTTCTAATCTTTGATATAATTATAAAATGTTTAAGAGTCAATTTCTTTTTTTCTTGAATTTTCAAAAGAATGCGAAACATGACCACGAATTGGGAGTAAAACCATTAATCACACGTCTTTGGGATCTGGGCATTCTTATCTTTGCCGTTTTACAGATTTCTGTATTAGAGAAAAAAGTCGTTTTAAAAGAAACCGTTTATTGTATCCTTATGGAGTCGGTTTGAAATAGTAAGACAGTTTAAAAGCAAAACTCCGCCGTATGAAGTTATCAGGAAGGTGGGTGGAAAGACAACCTCTTATCGATTGCATCACTTGAAGATTTTGATGATAAACACTGTCTTGCAAGAGAAAATCTCTGAGGGAAAATAAGTTAACTTGTTATTTTCTCTGCTTTATTTTGAAATAGACAAGACTTCCGTTTGTAACTGATGAATAGAATTTAACTAATTTCAGTTGATTTTATTAAACATTAAGTCTAACGGAAAATATTTCTTCATACTAAATTACAATTATTTTTTAAAAATATTTTTTTCGTTTATATGAGACGGAATTTCTACTTTCCTCTAACTACTATTCTACAGCTACTATTTTTTACAATACATCATACTGTCCACGTTTTATTACAAATCATAAACTTAATCTACAAAAGAAGTTATGAAATTTCAACATCATTTTTTATGATTAATTAAAAATATATATAACGACTTTGGGCCTTGTGGTGAAGTGAGTTTCAACAGAAAATATTTGTGGACTATTATTCTTATAAATTAAATGTTTCTTGTGTTGTTTTCATCAGTTATTAAAGAACTCTTACAATAGTTGCCGTTTAATGTGATGATTTCAATATTTAAGAATTTTGATAATATGAACTGTTTGGTAACAATAGACTGGTAACCAATGAAAACGAATCAAAACACTTGTATCATAGCTATGTATAAGCTATTTTTAAAATCACTATAAAAATGAGTCGCCTGCCGACTATTATTCTTCAGCAGCTCACATATATCTTATTTCTTTTTAATTTACTGCAG
This sequence comes from Argiope trifasciata, assembly GCA_026543055.1. Lineage (NCBI taxonomy): Eukaryota > Metazoa > Arthropoda > Arachnida > Araneae > Araneidae > Argiope > Argiope trifasciata. Next base: position 6,042,236 of record JAPMOQ010058975.1, read on the forward strand.
CAGCGTTTTTGATTATTCAGATTTCAATTTGATAACTTTGACAATATTACATATTTTCTCACACAAGATTTAAAGTCATAATTTGTAAAACATATGAACGCCGTAATATGCAGATTTCATTTAATTGCATTTCATCAATCTCGAATTCTAAATACTGGATTTTGATCATTTGTTTGACCTAAAAAGCTTGGACACACTAGAAATAGACAGGATATTAACACAGATTATATAACCTGTAGCATGCCAAAAATATTTTTACACAATTAAATACATAAAAAAATTAAAAGGTTTTTAAATTATATTTATTTAAATGTATTTTAACATTATTCTAGGTACACGTTGCATTTTAATCCTGAAAAATTATTTGCTTTGTATATTATTTGAATTTTTAATTATGGGTTTATGTTTTCAGTTGTAATTTGCATTAAAAATTGAAGTGGCTGGTTTTTACATCATTAAATAATGGTTCCTTATCTGGCAACGAAGAGTTTTCAGTTTGCCTACCATAGTATTAATAACCAAATAAAGTAAAAACTAATCTTTTAAAAACCAGTATGAATCTAGGAACAAAATCTTTTGTCAATTGCCAATTATATGTTCTAGATGATAAAGTCGGTGCTGTCAGGAACTGAAACTCTTTCAAGTGTAATGTTTTTTTTTTTTTTTTTTTTTTTTTTTTTTTTTTTTTTTTTTTTTTTTACTTTTCAACAACAAAAAGTTTTTTTTTCTATAAAATTTTAAAATACGCTTATCATTTTTATTCATGTATTTTTGCAGAAATCATAAGACAAAAACTCTTATTGAATGGAATAATTTTAATTAAAATATCAATTGGAGCAGGAGGTTATAAAAACAGACAACATCTGAGTCTCTAGATAAGTTTGAAATAACCTTTATATTAGCTCATCAAATTCTTTTCGTAAATAAAACAAAACCAAGATAAAAGTAACTATTAATTAAATAGTTAGTTTTTATCACTAATAGTCTTTAAAATAAACAAAAACAATAACTTTTCTAAAATACATGGTTAACCAACTCTGCTTTTTAAGTTTTCACTTACATTTTGTTTACGCATTGTGGCGATAACTCTTCATATTTATTCGTTTTCATCATTCTATGAAAAATGCGTTCTTTGCTTATGAACAATTTATTTTTAGTTCCAGCCTTTAAATTTGAGTGGTGTATTCATGCTTTCTTTTGGCAATAGTTAAATAATTATCCCAGATTAGAAAAAAATATCATAAACATAAATTAACTTAAATCAGATAAAAAAATTCTGATAGAGAAATTCAAAATTTTAGTATGTACTTACAAAGGAATAACTTATGAATATCTTTATTTTCGAATCATCTGCATTAAATTTCTTGAAGAATATCAATTTAAAAATTACACAAAAAGGAAAATGAAGTTGTTTGAAAGGTCAAATTCTAAATATTCAATGGAAAAACAATATATTTTCTGGAATAATATTCTTCGAAGTTATTATCTCTGCAACTGTTGAAAATATGTTTTTATATGCACTATAAAACTTTATTTTTCTTGTCTCTGTTTGAACGATTGACCCACGGTTACATTTAGACAACATTGAAACATGATCGGCATACAGCTGAAGATGACATCAAAGTTTATCCACAAAATCAGGAGGAAATTTTTTAAAATTATGGTAGAGCTATTCAACGTCTTAATTTTGCCCAGTAAAGAAGTATTTATAATTTTCTTCATTTCAAAATCATATGCATTGAATTTTTGAAATAAATAAATTTGATATAAATAAATGAAAAATTTTGAAATAAATGAAATTGATATCATTGAAGCAATAAGATTTTTAATAATAAATGGATATCAAAATATCGCAGAAAAATAGAATTTCGGTTCATACATAATTAAGTTAATATTTTACTTTTGACATTTCTGAAAGATGACAAATTCTTTTACTGGTTATGAAAAATAACTATTGAAATTTTAATAGAAATTCACCCAATCGTTTAGGAGGGGTTGTGGAGTACACATACAAGCATAGCCACAATGACCTTTATTTATCTTTAAATTAGCTTTAAGCAGTTATTTTGTATTTAGGCTGCATTTAAAATTAAAAATGTCATTTTTTTTGAAATTTCCAAAATTAGTTATAACTTGTGGTTAAAGATCTTAAAATTTTTAAACGTAAAAAATTATGTCATAAAAGAAAATGAATTTGGCTTTTTCTTACCTACATACAGAAAAAAAATGAAAGCAGATGAAACAGATAAATGCAAATGTGTAATTTTTTTATGATATTTAAATTAAATATCTTTGAGGTTTATATACGATTCTTACTTAGAATTTTGTTTTTAAAACTGTAAAATTAATTTAATCTCATCCTTTTTTTATAAAAACACACAAAAAATTCAGTTTTAGGACAATGGAGATAGTATGTTTACTCTACTGAAAAATTGAGATAAAGTGCAAATTCTAAGATTCTTTCTCATGTAAACATAAGTATAATATTATAGAATGTAATAAATGCAAAATATTATGCGTTTTTGGTACAATAAAAATCTAATTTTTCTGAAGGTAACATAAAGTGTTTCATTTTTGTGAATGCTACGAAGAAATGCTGTATAAAATAATTAATTCAAAATGTAAAGTAAATATTTAGGCAAGTTTCAGTTACTGATTATAAAAAAAAATTGAATGGATCTATTTTTTAGGTACTATGAAATCAAATCATTCTTAAAAATGTAAAATTTTTCCCATGTGAAAATTTACACTATCTATCTATCTATCTATCTATCTATCTATCTATCTATCTATCTATCTATCTATCTATCTATCTATCTATCTATCTGTCTGTCTGTCTGTCTGTCTGTCTGTCTGTCTGTCTGTCTGTCTATCTGTCTATCTGTCTATCTATCTATCTATCTATCTATCTATCTATCTATCTATCTATCTATCTATCTATCTATCTATCTATCTATCTATCTATCTATCTATCTATCTATCTATCCCATCCATCTATCTATCTATCTATCTATCTATCCATCCATCCATCCATCCATCTATCTATCTATCTATCTATCTATCTATCTATCTGTGAGCAAACACGCAGGAGGGAAAAATCATGTGCTTTGTCCAAATTATAACTTTTTAGGAGTAACCTCAGTTTTAGGGCCGACAGGTTTTTTAGGCACAGATGTCTGAATATTTCCAGACAGAAGTGCTAGACATATAGTATTTGATATTTGTCTGCACAACAATATTTGGATAATTATATATGTTTCTAACTAATTATTTCTCGAAATTTAAATTATCTTATTCATGACATTTGAAATATGGCTATCGCATTTGAGAAAATTCAATGAAGCTTTTAACTTTTTTTTCAGTTTGATTTGTATAATTCTTTTTTTACCTGCATTTTACCTTTTTTTTTCAATTTAAATGTGAATTGTCAAATTAATTAATTAATATATTCATTCTCTTCATTGAACTACTTCCCTAAAATAATGAAAACCGATATTTCGATATTCTTACAAATTACTAGTATGAATTCAACTTTATAGAATTTTGTATAAATGGCATAAAATTAAATGCGTAGATTAAAGTTACAAACCTAAAAAAAAGGAATGAGATGTCACAAACAGAAAGCTGTGCAGGAAAATATTTAGCTGGAAGTATTTATTTCCTGAAGCTTTTTTAGCCTTCGAGAGAATTTGGTTACTAATTTCAATTTCATTATTGCGCAAATTGAAAATGAAATTGAAAACATTGGATGGTTCAATTAGTTTCCTTATTAGTAGAAACTTTGTAAAGGAAAAATTCGCCGCTTATTCAATCTTTTATGCCAAAAAGGATTGAAAGAGTCTTAAAAGACTGGAAAACTTAATTTTAAAAGTCTGAAGCTGTAAAAAGAATTCGAAAAAAGGCTCTTATTCTTCTCAGCTTTTGTAAAAGTTTATGTAATGTATTTTCAAAAGATCTCAAACAGATATTTTTGTCCGTTAAAATATTTCATTTTGATTTTATAATCTTATTATATGTTTTATTCTGATTGACTTATATTTTGTTTTGAAGCCAATATACATGATAACTGTATTCTGATAATAATATTCATGATTATATTCTGATAACGATATTCATGCTATCATTTATAAATTTTGTACTTAAGTCACTTTAGTAAATTATCATGAATTTAATTACCGTTGCAATTATACAATTCAGTGATGACTATTGATATTTTTTTTAAATGTATCGTAATATTATAAAATTGGAAAAATGGAAAATTTGAAACATTAAAATGTAAAGTTGCAAGTAGATGAATGAAATCTTTATATTTTTTCAAATAATGGCATTTCATAACAAAAGCTATTTAGAGAGAACTGTGTAATGGTGAACAAAGTATATTTAGTTAAGAAAGTTTTCTAGGACACCGTTATCAAATGCATAGTGATTAGTGTTTACTTCGAATCCATTTTCGATTTTAAAGTACAGATTCAGTTTGCTTTTTATAAGTGCAGCTAATATCCTTGTAAACAATATCCAGAAAATAAATAATACTATTAAAAAGGAAGTTTTAGTTACATAAAAGATGACTAACCTCCCACCAATAAATCTCTTGAATTGTTAGCCCTCTTTAAAAACCAGAAATATGTTCCAGTTTAGACAATAATCATTCATCTTATTGAAAGTCCTCGTGTACATTTTTATTATCGATAAGGATTATCGAAACGATTAACCCTTCAAAACGCACCATGAGAAATGCCTATGGTGAACCAATGACCTGAGAGATTCAATCAGAGATTTTTATTGAAAAATTAGAAAATGGAATTGAAAAATTTTAAATAAAAAGCTAATAGAAATGAAAAATACATTTTAAATATTTTATTTTCTACATATCATTTAGTTTCAATATAAAAAATTATGAGATCCACACATGAAAGACCGAAATAGGGATTCCTAAAGGAAAATATTTGAGATTGAGGAGGAAATGATGGAAATTTAAAAAAAAAATGAGTGCAATACTTCAAAGCATAACATATCTTATTTTCAGCAAAATTGAAATATACTATCAAAGTGAAATGTAGTGCTTTCTTTCGATGCGTATTTTGCCAAAACCTGTCCGTCTTTGAAAATAAGCATATGTCAGTCTTTGAAAATAAGTAGCATTACAGTACGTAGCTAAATTTAATAAAAAATATCTTGCTTGTTATTTCAAAGAAACATAATGATTATACATCTCTGACTTGAGAATATCCAATATTAGTTGCTGATATAAACTATTTATTATTACAGTATTTATTTATTTATTTTTTGTTCTTGGAAAGAAAATGGATTCAGAATTGTATTAAATTTAATAACTGTAAGATTTTCCTTCTTGCCATGGGCTTCAGCTTTCGCCAAAAAAAACCCCTTTAGTCTTTTTCTTTAGTCTTTGTTATAGATTTTTTGTTGCTTAATTATCATTGAACAACACTTCAAAGTTATCGGTGCACATTTGTGTTTTTTTTTTGTTTTAAACACTATTGTAATCTATACTAATTATAAGAATTAATTTCTCACTATCTCCACATTCCGGAAAATAATAATTCAGTAAAAACAGCATACCAGAAAATAAATGCTTTCTTTTATAAATATACCATAATTTTGATTTCGCAATATAATGAATTGCATTTCCACAATTCTAAAATATCCTTATAAATATTTAACACCCATTAAGATTTAATGAAATCTTTTGATCCAAATCAAATATATTTTGACAGAGAAATTAGATATTTTCGTCACGTGAAAGGAAAAACGATATCAGATGACCAGATAAAAAATGAAATTATTTTGAAAGTTTTAATACGTAAAACATAAAGAACGTTCACTTCGAGTTCCTTTTAAGAATTATATTTCAGTTTTCAATGCTTTTATAGAAATACTCTTAAGAATCATAATATTTGATTTCGATTTCAAAATGAATATAATTGCATCATAAATCCTATTTTCTACATTGGTAATCCATTACACATTGTTTTTAATAACCTTTAAACTATAATATCATAAGACTATTAATATTTCATTCTTTAAGTTGTGTATAACATATGTTTCAATGATTTTTTTATTTCTCGAAAGATAGAATGTATCTAGTTAATTATGGTTGGTTAAATATTTAAATATTAATTGAATTCCTTTAAATAACGAAGGAAAAAAATAATTTGAAAATTGCATTTATTTTATCAAAGGGTGTAATTATTTATTATAAATTATGAAACTTCATCATGTAAATTATTAAATGTTGTCAACTTAATATTTGCACAATTTTTCAGTCTAGAAAATTTCTATACAATAGAGTGCTAAGTAAATATTGATTATTGTACTTATTGACTATTCTAATTTCCCACATGCAACATGAAATCAGATTTCATTGTTAAATGTTCATTTTTCATTTCAATTAAATGTTATATGGATTCAACTGCCGGCCACCAGGTTTTGGGGTAGCCCGTCTTCCCCATGATCCGGGCTTCCCAATATCTTGTCCTGATCCCAGCATGGTTATTCTTCCATCGTGTTCTATCTGTGAGATCTGTGAATGAGCTCCCCCGTAAAAAAAGGGTTGAGCAAGCGTATGTGGTTGTGTTTCGTCTTCCTTTGAGCTAGAAATGAAGATGAGGGATCGGGTATCTTCACCCTCAGAAGCTACTTCTCCCCCCTTTCAGTGGAAACATGGACACGGCATCATCATGGATTCAACTATAAACGTAATAAAATAAAATTGATAATCGTAATAGTTTTAAGATTTCATTCATTTTCCAACTTTCATTTACTTACATCTTTTTAATATGATTACTCAAGATGCTGAGATTTTTCATATAAATAGTATTTAATTTTTATTTGTAGGCATATATATATATATATATACTTATATACTTTTCATGTAGAGTAAATGTCAGAGAGAAAATTAGTTGAACAGAAGATTAAACATTTAATTTCAAATGGGACTTCTCATTTCGGCGTCTAAAATCGAAAATATTAATCATTACATATTTTTTTAATATTTCCAAATCATATATTTTCTTCTAGTTTCATAATATTGAATCATTTCTTTGTTTTTAAAGGCTTATTTTTCGAATTTTCCCTTACAAAATTGGGGATATAAAGAATATAAATAACTCGAAACTGAAGGTGTTAAACAGTTAGAGACGTTTTCCATGAAATAGAATTCAGTTTTATAAGAAAAGAGCAGAAAAACAGGACTTTGAAGCAGCAGTTTCTAGCTATTACACATCTACTCAAATCAAAGCGTTTCTGATATCAGAAAGGCAAAATCATTTACTTCATATTATCTGGAATAATTAGGTACACATCTGAATCATTAAAGACATTCTTTTAAACAAAATTGGCTAATGAATATATTAATTTGGAAAATATAATTTGTTTAATGAGATCTTGAAATTGATTATGCACTCACTTGATTTATAACTATATTTTCTTTCACATAAGAACATTTTAAATCATTGAAAATGATAACTTTTGTAAATTTCTATCTGAGTCATTATAACTGATCCTATTTTAAGCATATTTCTATGAATAGCAATTTTGCTTTTTAAAATGCAATTATTTTATGTAAAGAACTGAACTATTTTATAATACAAATATTAATTAAAACACACATATATTTTAAATTATTTTTTGGCACGATTACCTTTGAAACCATTTTTCTGCACAATAAAATAACTGATAGAAACGGTGAAATTTTATTCATTACTTTTTTAGCATAAAAAGGATTTCCTCTCAGAGCACTCACATGAAAATACTGTTTTGATTATCTTGAAACCTAAGTAAAATTGATGCAATTTTTGTCATGCTTTTCCATTTTTCAACGAGATCTTTTGAAATCATTTAAATGGAAAAAATGTTTAAAGAAAAGAAGACTTTTAGGAAATATGAAGCCTCACCAATAACAAGTTTGATTAGACTGCGAGAAATAGGATCATAGAAATAAAATCCGTTCTTTTACCAAAAGGTTTTATTGAAATTTGAGTACAAATAAATGCATTTTATATTCCACCTGAGGATCTTAAACTTGCAGATGATGGAGCTTTACTTTTTTAAAGAGATACGATACGTTTTAAAATCCTGATTTGTTTTATTTAAATCCATTTTTAACTAAAAAGTCATATACCTGCTATTGAATTTCCAATTTAGAATATTTTCTGAAGTTGAATAAAGGTTGTTATTCACATTTTTAATGTCTTTAAAATGTGCGTACATTTAATTTAGCTATACATATTTATTTCCTATTTCTACCTAAATCTAAACAGCACATCTGGTTTATTTAATATCTCAGAGATGTATTTTTTGATATTTGGGATTCTTTATAACTTTTTATGATCGCAAGTCCTTTTACAACTAAAGAAACACAGCAGGGGAACATCATTTCTGATATTCCTAATTTAATAAAAGAAGAAGTATAATCCTCTTAGCGATTTTACATTCCATAGTGATCTGAATGCTACATTTTTGTGGTCAAAGTGCTACAAGAAAATCTAACATAATAGAGTATCTTCTACCTGAAATGAAGTAATATTTTTACCTTTTTAATTTTCTAACTTTATTTTATCGTTTTATCTGCCCCATTCTCTTTACCCCCAAAACTGTTTAAAATTCAGTGGCTTTAATTATGAAAACTTTTTAGATGTTATTCGAGACATTATATATATATATATATATATATATATATACCTAAGAAAGTTGAAATTTTATTTCCAGTTAGTTAAAGGAATTTTTATCGCAGCATATAAAAACGTGGAAGAATTGGTGTAAAGGCCAAATTACCAATTAGAACAAACGCGCTATCCAATGAAAATCAATTTAGCTGTTTTCTTTCTAAAGTTGATGTATAGTAAAGAAGTTGTTTTAAATCTACTTTTAACTCCCTTCACTAGTGTGAAGAACAGCTAAAAGCCTTTAGTTACTAGGCGCATAATTCACTCTTTTTCATGCATAAGCAACAAGCATCTTTCAAGAGCATTGCCATGAAGATAATAACAGTACGAGGGAAGCAAATTGTGCCTACAAACGCATTGACTAGATGTTTCAAATCAGGTTTTGGTAATGTTCACGCATCATTGAATTGTTTTTTCTGGATTCTATCCAATCGGTCTTTTAGAGTAATACAAGAAATTAGCATTCTTTTTTTCAATTGTATGTGTGATTCATATGACTAATTGGAAAGTAAAGGTCAAGCTTTCATTGTTTTCGGTGAAAAAAAACCTTGTTTTTTGGACAGATGAAATGTAGAGATTGTAAATAATTTTAATAAGGACCTCTCTTCTACACTTATGTATAATTTGGCAAGCCCTACATTTTTTGTTGTGTTTTTGCTTGATTTTTTTTATTTTGTTTCTGATTACTTTCAATTTTAGACTCGAAAACCTTTTAATATTACAAAAGCAGAAACCAAAGAAAAAAACAAAAACCGAAGCTTTTGTAAGAAAATGTGAAAACGATTGGAAAAAATATGAAGATTGTCCCATATTATGTGCAGTTAAAAAGTTCATATTAATATTTCAAACTACACAATTTTCCTGATTTATAGATTATCAGCAAATCAGAACTTCGAAATGGCACATAATTTGCATTTGTACCTTCTATAATATCTATTTATTACTTGTTACATGTTTTAAGCTGAGAAAACTGCATATTATATAAGTGGATATGATTTTATGTAGTTTGAAATCTATTTATGTCAGATATATTAAAACTTGATCACAACAGGAATACAATTTCGTGGAAAGATTGAACTATGATCAGAGAAATTTGGTCCTAGAAACAATTTAACTCAATATCCGTTATACTGCTATAATGTACACTGAAGCACTTTAAAGTGACTTTAATACTACCAACAATGATATATGTATCAATTTCTCATGTAGTGTAGTTAATTTCAAATAAGAAATGCATAATTCTGCTTTGTCTATACATTGGTATCAAAGCGATTTGAAGATTATTCTTTTAGTTTCATAGATAATCAATCTTTTTTAGATTATAAGTGATAAATATGTCTCAAATCAATCTGGTAGTTTATTAGTGATAGTGCTTGAAAGATGCTTCTTCCTTTACTTTATCAAATTTTATCCCGTCCGTATGAATTAATTTATTTGCAGGTTTTTATTATAAAGACTTGTTAAATTTAGTGGTCATTGAATTTTGTTCCCTACAAAAAAAGCCGTGATCCATATCTCTAGTTGGATTTCTATCTTCCTCTTTTTTTATTTTAGGCAATATCCTGTCGATGTCTGATGTTCTATGGTGAGAAGTCCAAGTGGATTTAATCATCTTCCTTCTCAAGCGCCTATATCCAATCGCAATTATTTCGGTATAGATACATGTTATACAATGGAATTAAATAAATTATCAACACATTTTGGTCTGCGATGTATCCCTGGAAGAGGCTTTACTATTTCATGATTTTGGTGGAAAAAAATAGATGGGAAATGAGTTGCGTTTTACATTAAAAAAATGTTTAAAAAATAATATTGAAGAGAAACAAATTATAAAGAAAGAAGAATGTCTGGACAACATATAAGTAAATCTAACTTTTGATATAATTATTTGCTTTTTTAGTACATCAAATCTTGCTTTGATATTTAATTCATTTTAGTTAAACAACATATTAAATATTTTTCATTTGAAAATGCGAAGACCTTTATAATATGTTGATCAAATATATGGGATATACTTCTTTTCGTTTCAATTGCTTTGTAAATACTTTTAAAGTTATTAAGGCATGTTTGAACAACTGTAAGATATGACGTTATATAATCAAGTCAGGAATAATTATAGAAATCCCCACACACAAACACACATTTAGCATATATCCCAAACATATTAAAAACCTTGTAAAAATACTAAGCATCTATTTACATAAGCACTCAGCATTTATGCTGCTATGGAATTTTAATGGTAAAAAAGGGAAAATGTATAGCAAGTAAAATACAAGAAAAAAAACATTTTTTAAAATTGTAGTAGATACCTTGTGTAACTTAAAATACTTGAAAGTAATTAAGGTATGTTCATGCAAATAAACTGTATATTTTACTATATGTAATAGATTAGTTTACATAAATGTAGTGGTATTTTAATACACAAAAACTGTCTAAATAGTTATATTCTCAAATAATCACAGGAAAACTGGATAAAAAATACGAAGATTATTTGAACATACAACGCTGATAAACTACTGTAAAAGTCCATAATAGAGAATTTAAAACTGTAGACGTGTATGTCTTATTTTTGAAGGGAAAATTAATTTACTTACCTTATTTTGTTTTATGAATAGAAATTTTATTCCAATAGTTAATTAATTATTCATATTTCAGAATTAGTTACTTTTACCATCGTCATGCAATCTTTATATTTAAAAGCACTAGAAAACAATGCAACAATATTCCTTTTTATTCCATTCAACTTATGAGTACTTGTGACAGGCGACGCCGAGAGTGCCCTATACGCTTGATAAGTTGGTGTCACATTGAATGTAGGATTCAAGGGCACATATGAATATTTTGCTGCACTGGCAGAACGCATCCTATTGAATTTTGACATATCACAATTTCCAGCTATCATAATATCATTCAAAATATTTTAAAACTACACTTTTCAATTAATATTTAGGGAATAATGTTAAAATTAGTTTTAAAGAATCCCTAAAAATGTAAAATAATAACATATAAATTTTTTAAATTCTGTGCCTTTCTTTTGCATTCGAAAAGCAAAAATAAGATAAATTAAAAAATATGTTGAAAATGTAAACAGAAAAAAATGCAATGTTATAAATGTAAATTATTATTGATTTAATGCATTCATTCAGATTTCATGGGAGCTCCTGGAAGGATATATAATAATGTTTAAAATACCTATAATTTTATTGCTCTGGAGAATAAATTATTTAGCAACATAACTGTTTCCGGAAAATAAGCATTTTATACCTTAATGACAGAAGGGGCATTTAAAGTTTAGAGCAACGTTATGAGCGTAAAAAAAAACATGAAGCTATTTTTTAACAGCTTAGTTATTTTATTTTAAAGAATTACAAAGAAATAGAAAGTCTGAAGATTCCTTGCACTAAATCGAAAGTTTCAAGTTATTTCATTTTCTAAAGTTAAGTTCCAAGTTATTGTCTTCTAATTTTATCACAGTTACCTTAAGATTCATAAGTTTTAATTAAATTCATAAGTTTATTTCTTTTAATGAATACGCTCTAGATAAAATTTACTCTACCCTTCTAAACTTATAATTATTTAAAGCCGAAGAAGCAGAAGAGCAAAGCAAGAAAAATGAAACAAAACAAGGCATTTTACGATTAACTGCGAATATTGTTTAAAAATTGATTAATTTCTTTAGATGATTTTAAGAAAAATTTATCGACGTATGTGTCTAGAGACATATTTCAGAAAACGTTTTAAACACCTCAATTAAGCAAAACATATAGCTCGATGTTTGTAGTGATGTCACTTGAAAAACCGTAGAAATACTTGAAATGATAGCGCTCCCCACAGTTTCAAAGAGTTCGTTAAGCTTGTGTTACGAATCCTTCGTTCGCCTTTTTTCCCCCCACAAATCATTCGTGAAGAGCTTTAAAGATCTTCTCAGGGAGAAAGTCATTACTCTCTTTAGAAGTAAAACTTTTTATTTATGTTTACTGGAGCGAAAGCTGATTCATCACTTGGAGCTTTTTCACACATCTCTGAAGAAGATCTAGAGAGGAAAATATATCAATGTAGAGTGAACTTATATTTATATTTCTTTTCCGCTCGCGAGTTAATTAATCCTAATGTTTTTCCCTCAGAAGTAGCTGCTGGGAAGAAAATTAATGACGTCCGACCATCGGAAACGCCTCAACCTCAAGGAAGAATTTCAGTTTGCAAGAAAAGTTACTTCGCTCGCGCTTGTAAATATTGATAGAGTTTTGATTTCTACAACGGATGACTGACTGCGCGTCACACAAATAATTTGTTGGCATCGAACACTATTTTGATTTCTTTCTCAAAAAAAGTTGGAGAGTAAAACATTTGGAAAAACTTACATGTACTCTTTAACGCATCTCTTAACACATCTGAAATATTAATAGCTTATATTTGCTGTATATAGCATTCATATTTTGAATATCAAAATTTTCTATTTTGTGATTGGAAAAAAAGTATTCAAATTTCAATTTTACATATTTTTGAATTTGTCATTCAAGTTAATTTACTTCGAATAAGTAAAATTAACTTAAGAAAACCTCATGAACATTACTCATATCGGAAAAGAATAGCTCCCCGAACAGAACTAATTTAGAAATTAGATATAAAAACTTACTATGCCAAAGAAGACAAATAATTGCAAACGTGAGTAAATTATGGGTCAATCAAAGAAGTAGTTAATCATTCAAATGGTTTTCTAATGTTTTGCAAAATAAATTATTTTTGTAATTGATTTGTAACTTACTAGTAACTTCTTCGGGTTTTTTTCATATTTACGTAATCGGTCATGATACGGCATTTTCATAAATGCAGAGCGTTGCTAATAAATCATCAGAGCACCAGTCTCTTTTCATTGCAGAATTTCGATAGGTTGCGTGGTTTGGGAGGGCTTTGACTTTTCGTGTAATCATCCTTAAAATTATTGAAAAGTATTTGCATTTGTAACAAGTGACGGCAAACATCTTTTTGTCAAAAATTCTCAAACAATCCTTTATCAAAGGCTAAACTATCATTAATTTCTTTCAAACGAAACTTGTAATGCTGGAAAACTATACATTTTAGAACATATTATTGTAAGAATGGTGATTTCTGATGATAATTCAACAGAAAGCTTATCTTTATCGCCATAGAAATAGAGTTTTTTTCTGTATTAGGTTACATTAATATTCCTTCGAGTCATTATGCAAGCAATCCAAACACCCTACTAAGGTAGAGAAGATAATGTGCCAAAAATATTCTATGCCTTCCAAGCGGCAGTGAAGTTGCATGTAAATAACGAACGACCCGTTTCGTTGCAGAAATGTGAAATTGCATTCTGAAGATTTGCTTAAATCAAAGTTTTCTGCTTTTTATACCAAAAGAAAAATATTATATTACAATGCTTCATTCCATATGGTAAAAACCTTAAATCAATTGTTACTACACCTGAGTCTCAATGTATACAAGGTTCTCCAAACTCGGCACAATTTCAGCTAAATACGATTGAACAGGTTCTGAAACACTTTGATTTTACGATCTTAATTTCTATGCTTTTTGATCAAACGAATAAAAATCACAAAAAATTTCAAATTTGTTTAAATATTGAGCATGATATTATTTTCACTCCAATGAATTTTAGTTCTTATAGGCGTTTGAAAGAAAAGCAATGAGTACAGAAACTGGATATCTAGGAATAGAATGAAGAATACAGAATTATTTATTCTGAAAACGAATTATATTTAATATTTAATTTTTAAAAAACATCTGCATTTTATTGTAATTTCTTTGCTACTTGATACAAACTTTTAAAAATTATTTCATATCTACTTTCAAAGCAAATATGGCTGGTATAGCACTATAATAATGATGGCAATCAAAATTCAAGATAAACCATAAATTGAAGATAACATGTTAAAAATTTCATTATTTTTATAAAATAAATAATGATCAGTTGTGGACATAGTAGGACATTGTCCTTGGGCATGGACATAAATTGAACAAATTGTTCATACTTTCATTTTCAGTGTTCTGCGCATGAGAAGTGTATGCTTCGTAGTATAGTAGAGGAAACCAGGATTTGTCTATTAATAGACGAGAGGTGATCCATAATTAGGAAATATTTTATTAAAAAGTAATATGTGATGGTTAATTACTACAAGTTCCAAAAAATAGAATATACACATCAAAAGCCTTTCTTCTGACAGATTAAAAATGAAATTTGACGTACAAGTACACATGTAGTCACAAGATCACACACCAATTTTCATTTATTTAAACTATTGTATTTTTGAGTAACCGCGCTTAAATTTTTATTTGTACTCGCATAAATATATTTCCTCTGAATGGAAATTTGCTAGTTTGCCATATGCAATAAATACCATATACCGAATTTCATTCATTTAATTCAACGTGTCTTTGAATTATCATGTTCATAGAAAGATATAATTTAAAAGTGTATTTTCAGATCTAGTTTGGTCTGTAAGGAAGATATATATCAAAATATGAAAATCTAATATTTCAATTATTGTAATACTCTCTATTTTTATACTTCTTATTACAGAAAGTAAATAAAGAATGTGATGAAAATATCAAACAAGTGTGGATAATTGGGCAATAACTTAACTATACTATGACAAAAAACAAATTCTGTCTATGAGTCTCATAAATTTTATTATTGTATTTGTATTACATATAAATTTGCATGCTAGTAATAAAGAAGAGTACATTAAATATGAGTGAGTAATGTCCTTGTTTATGATGTTTGTTTTTGTTTGCGCATTTATATTTCTGAAGATGACTTTATTTGTTATTCAACAGTAAATCCTTGATAATCAAGCATATCGGTTGTTTTATAGCCAGTTTCACTTAAACAGCGTTTAGAAATGTCTCCAAAATGTGGGCCTCAGTTTATCGCTTTTCCATTCGATACGGGCCAAACATCTATTCAAATACTATCGAGAGCAGTTAGAGTAAAATAGGGTATACCTCTAAGAAATACTGCAACGATTTCAGGAAAAGTGGTTTTTTTTTCTGGTTTATGATAGCATATTCTTTTAAAAAATTTTAAAATCCCGTGTTTTCTGAATGGGAAAATGGGGAAATATTATCACTTACTGTTTCAAAAATAAAGGTGATAAAACTGGCTCAATATAAAATATTCCCTTTAGATGTAATTTTGATTGTATGTTAAATAGAAAACAGCTTCACTTTGTTTTAAGAAGAAGCTTTAACCATATATTTGAAATATTAATTTAATAGATTTAAGTAAATTAAATATTTTTATCTGGAAAGGTTAATGTTAATTCCCTTTTCTTGCATATTGAATCCATTCTTTGTTAAATTTATACCTCGAAAATGCTGCACAGTCAGCGAAATTTAAATATATAACGCAAGAGTATGTAGCTATACTTTTAATGTGCAATTAAAAAGTTCGATTATTCAATTTTATGGATAACAAAAAATTATACAAAAGTCCTTCATATTAATGAGGCCGTTATTAGCCTAGTTTAAATTAACTAATTTGAATCCTATCCTATCTTCAGGGGCCGTGGCGGCCCGGTGGTAAAGTCTCGTCTTCGGAACCGGAGGGTTTCAGGTTCGATGCTCGATTCCACCAAAGAACCGCCATGTGAGGGGGTCTGTTGCACGTTAAATCTGTCTGGCCAAATGTCCTCCCGCTGGTGTGGCGTGGTGTGGAGAGGGGGTGCCAGTTCAGGTGTAGTCCTCGTCATCTGACCGTGGTTCAAAATTACGAGGGCCGTCCCAAAATAGCCCTCGTGTTGCTTTAAAACGGGACATTAACGTAACTAAACTAAACCTATCCCATCTTCAATCGTAAGGAAGTTATAGGAAAATCACAATTTCAACACATTCTTCATTTCAGTTCTCTGAGATCTGTTTGGTTTGCCCTTTAACTCGACCAAGATTTTTAATGCTTCACAAAAATATTCCAACCCTGTTGAAACTACAGTTATTTTGCAAGTAAGTTCAAATTCCCAAATACTTATACATATCTTTGTACATAAATATTTGACTTTGGAAGATTTGGAATCTCGAGATTATGATCAGAGATGCACATTAAGATTGAATGAAAAAATCAATTTTTAATTTGAAATAGAGCAGAAAAGTTATCTTTCAGTGTAGATAAAATAAATTATAAATATGAAAAATATCGGAGTAGGTCTTGAGGTAAGCGAGGACGTTAAAGTTGCATAAAAACACACTTTTTGCAATTTTTAAGGATTTTTGCTTGCCTCGATTATGAAATAAAAATCTTTAACTAGGCAGTGTCATACAGTATGAAATATATAAAAAAAAGTTTAACCATTTCACTGGCATAGCGTCAATGTAGCTGTTGTTATTGAGGTAAGGCTGATATTTGTCTTCTTCGGGTGACACGGACAAAGCTGGTTTAAATCAGTATCTTTGCCGAGTTCAGTTCAGTTGACGTCTCTCCTGCTTATATTGTGTAGATGATCCGTTAGTTTGCGTTAATGCCCTCTGCTATGGAAAAATGCTCATTCTAAATTAATGAAGACACAGTATTCTCTTTTGGGAAATATAATGACTTGCTTGAAATTGGGCATATTATTGGCGAATCTAGTGCTACGATTGTATTATACGTAACCAACAATTTCTCTAAGTGAAATATGTGGTACTTTAGCTTCCATAATAGAATAAATATGGTCAATATCTTCTATTCCCTTTGCTTCTAGTCAGAGAGTTTCACAAATGATAAAATCTTATCATACTAAATATATTAATCTATTAAAGTCTGAAAGCAGAAAATTATCAGATGAGTTTAATTTCAACCTCACAGAATTTAGATAAGAAGCTAAAAGTTTAAATGATGTTGCTGACTTGCTTAAAAGAATTTTTTTCCAGGTATGGAATAAAAGGGTCTAACGATCAACGTTCTAAAATTAAAAGAGTTATAGGTAATATTGATATTTCTACCACAAGCGCTGTGAGGAAGAAAGGAGCTAGAAAAAGTAAATAACTATAGATAATAAGTTCATAAAAAATGGGCAAAAAATACTACTGCATAAGAAACGATTACTGGCAACAATGATAAAGCTAAATAAAAACAGTATTCTTTACAGAAAGACACAAGTGTACCAGATCCATCAAATACACAAGAAGCGATAAAACTACCAAGTTCCTATGCTGTTTAATATTAAGTTAAAACTTTGTCCAGAAAGCATTTGAAGCTGAACTAAATAGCATAGGCGACTGGGTTATCGACTTTCCCTGGCCTATTTGTCACATGCAAGCAGTCGAAAGATCTGTGAGATTGGTGGTAGGATCAGCAAGAAATGTTCAGTGGCTCAATCGCAAGAGAAGTATATATAAGAGCAGAAATTAACTCATGTGGGAATCTACCAAAATTTAATTTAATAAAACATGTTTAACGTGTCAATGAAGTAGCAACACAACTTTTGCTACTGTAACATTCATTGTATTTAAGGATGCAAGTAGCAAGAAACGTAAAATTGGGCATATTGTTTCAATACTTTGCAGTTATTTTTTTCCAATTTTCATGCTTATATATGTATTTAAAATCATTTTTTGTAACATATGTACGAAACATTTATAGAAATATTTTAGCAAAATCTTTTTTTACAAAATTTAAGGACTTTTCGACATCTCCAAATAATATATTTCAACAAGGTTTTTAAAAAATTCTTTTGGAACCTAAAAGGTAATTTGTATCAACTATTGCCAAACTAAAATATAAGAAAAATTTTCAAGGCAATTTTCCTTCGACCCAAATGTACATATTCCATATGTCATGTAATCAAAGTCATTGCGGTACATAAATATACTATTTATCGTTCTAGGCAATGTAACATAAATGTGCTAGGTACTTTTTAAATGAAATCTATTGAATATTCTTCAAAATTTCGTTAATCAATTTGTATCTTCATTTGTATAATTATGTACATACTATTTTTAGAAGCATATATCGAACAATTGAGGATTCATATATGAAATCTAAATGTTCATAAAAATAACAGTCAACAGCAAATTAATTTTATCAATAAAAATTTGTTTTATTTATCATGAAATTTTTTCTGCATTAAAATGTAACAGTAAACGAAATTCTCTGAAATAATGTTCACATGTCAAATATTTACTACATTCTTTTTAAGAAAATGAAACAAATATTGAACCTTATAGTTATGTATTTATTTTTATCTGAAATCACATTTGTTTCACATTTCAAGAAGAATTACATACGTCAAAACAGGAAGAAAAATATAAATAGGAAATCATAAAAATAGAAATTGAATATCTTAAACCTACATTTGAAAAGTAAAAATCAACATATCATTTTATATATGTTGCAATTTTATTCCCTAGTTTGATATTGCTTTACTTACGTTTGTCTCCAGAATTAAATCAAATTATATAATCTTATTTAGAAACAAAAGTAAGCACAATCATTCAGTATTTCTTGAACAAAAATATAGCTAAACATTTATTCCATTCCATATAATTGTAATATATTTATATAAAAATATAATCATAAATTCTCCTTATTATATTTGGTAATAATATTTCATAAAACTATTAATAAAGTTATTTAACATCCTTTTATGATTAATAATTCAATAAACAATCATTAATAAAATAATTCACTATTTGTAAAATTATTATTTGTAATAATTATAATTTTTAATAATTATAATAAAGTTATTCGCTACCAAAATATATTCAAAACTGCATAAGGGAGTTACAAATACTGATCAAGTGATTGATTACAATACTTGGGATGGAAATATACGCAAGTATGCATCTGTTATTAAATGCAGCCCATTCCTATTTCAGAATCTTCAAACTTTACTTTTAAACTAAACATTTTTTTAAATAAAATAATTGTTTTAATTTGTATGTCTCTTTTTCCTAGATTTTCGGGTCACGATAGGTCAATACCTTTCGACATTGTCCGATGCCTCTCACAGAAAAAATTCCTTATTTTGAATCCTTGCCTGTGGGTGACCCTTGATAATGACTTCAGGCCGGGTTTTTGTGGTTGTAGTTTTGATTAAATTATTATTGAAATCATTGAAAAGGAAAAATAAAACTTCCAGGTCCTATTTCTAAAAAATCATAGAATTTCTGTCATTATTCATTACATTTTAAGTTTCCCCTAACATTCTCTACGATTGCCGTTTATAAATAATGCAATAACAGGTTAAAAGTTATCCGATCATTACTAACTCCATGAAGTGAATTTAATTCGCCTATGATGAAAAAACAAAAAACTCAGCAAATCTGAAAGGAACACGTAATCTGGTGGCGATTCGGAAGGGAAGTGACAATTTTTGACGACAAGAAGTAAAGAATGAAAGAAGCGAGTTTTATTTATTTATTTATTTATTAAAATCCAGAAAGTTATCATTTTCACTTCCCTGATTTCCCCCCAAAAGATATCGTCTTTACAGAACCATTTAATTTATTTGCTCTTACTAACAAATCAAATTTTCGATTGTTATGTTGTACAAAAATATGTTTTCTCAGTAAAGAAAAAGAACTGCAGGAAGTATTATATCTGAATCGTATTTAGAAAAAATGGTCAAGAGCAACAATTTTCATTTAATATGGAAGTAAAATAATCGGATAAAGGTTTTGATTTTTGGAAATCTGGTATAGGCTGATTCGAAGATTCTTTTTCACAGAAAAGTGTCCTGCTGAAAGGGAATGATTTTTTTTGACGTTTCAGTTTTTTAACTGACAGAAATGCTGTTTTTTTTCAGGGTTAAATTTTAATATTTTTTTTGTGTTGAAAAAATGATTATTTTCTCTGAAAGAATCTTCATGAGCAATCACAATAAATATAATCTAAAAATGAAAAGGGATTTCAAGAATTCAATATCTCCTATTTTTGGAAACATGTTCAAATAAGGATGATAAATGGCATGACGAATTGATTTGCAGTTAATAAAGAATGTAATAAGTTATAAAAATAAAATAAAATAATTTTATTTACTTCGTTTAAGATTAAATTATTTAATATTTCGGTTAAATACATTTTAAATATTTTTCAAAATGTATCTCAATAAAACATATTATTTTATTTATCAGTATTTCTGAACGCTTTTTAACAGAACGTTTTCAGGTGGATGGAAACGCTGATTTTGGAAGAAAGTTTTTTTTTTTTTTTCAAAAGCTACAAGAATAACAATAGTAACTATAAAAAAAGTTAAACAAATATATGAAAGAAAGTTTAAAAAAAACCTGAGCTGAAAGAATTTTTAAAAAGCTATTTCCTCAAATCAAAAGGCTTTGTTTAGGGATATTGGTACAATGGCAATCAATTACTTGTGATATTCTGCGATTACTTATTTTTTATTGGCAATTGCTGAGTATTTTAATTTTGCTAGATATATTCAAACGTCGAGAAATAAATAAAATTGACCTGAGTTACAAGTATAAAGAATATAACCTTAAAACTTTAAAAGAAGAATTCTTATATATATATATATATTTTATATCTATAAGACATATCGGTGACGTGGCTCTATGATTTATATTTAGATAAGGTTTTTTTAAATTTATCCATATAGATGACTTTCCTGAAACATAACAATTTTGATGACTCAATTTGTTTTTATAAGTAACTATTAGATGCCTTTTATGCCTGCACTTATGTTGTCAATGTAATATAGAGCCATTTTGGACCCGATTTCACCATGATGAAATTGAGCGTAAGCTCAAAAATAGATAAACTGTAAAATGAATTCTGTAATACAACAGGCTATTTCGAATAACACGTTAAATTAGGAGCATTCGTTATTTTTTTATTTAAATGATCATCTCATATGTAGGTAAGAATGAAAAATGCTAACATGCAATCAGTATGTCATTTATATCTAAATATTTTCTCTGAAAATACACACATATTTTAACAAGGAAAAAATGCCTCTCGCAGTTTCAACTAACATTATGTGTGTATATCCATGCATAATTTTTCAAACGAAGAGCCTGGTTCCCGGGTTCTACTGCCATCTCGGGCATGTTTGTTCTTTATCTGTCCTATCTGTGAGGTATGTGAATGTGCCCCTGTAAAAAGGGATTGTGCTAGCGAATATGAAGAATCAAGTAGCCAACTCGCACCTATGACCCTAGTTGGCTCTTCTGAAAAAAGAAGACTCCCATTTCGGCTTAAATCTCTGACAGATAATTGTCGCCGGGCTTGTGAAGTACCTTTAGTCACAGCAGCAACAAATGAAGCGCTTGGTAAGTTTCACTTCCTACAGAGCAGGACATTATTACAGAAAGTCCATAGTGTTAGCTATATCAATCAAACAGGCCTAACGTTTTTATGATTGTGTATCATTTAGTGATATCAAAATATTAATAAATCTATAAATGAAACTAAGCGATTAAGGAAATTTTTTTATCTAGCCATTCGACTACCTGCAATAATCTTGATAAATATAATTTTGCAAGGCTTTAGCATCAAAAATATAAATACGAAATGCTGGACCAAATCTGTCAAATGTGTATTGTCTGTCGCTTTGTATTTCGCTCTCATGTAAAATCACAAACTAAAATAAATAAATTTTCTTTATGTTGCCTTGTGACTACAACTGTAGTTTTGTGCTTGATTTTGTTTCAATTAGCTGGCAAAAAGGCGCCAAAAATCTTTGTTCTGATTCAGTTTAAATGCAAGATTCATACCAAAGATACATAATTCATAACTAGCGTTCACCAATATCAAGTGGCATTGACCTAGAGACAGAACTTTTTACCGAGTAAGAAAGATAAGGCCTTTATCGGAGAATAAGCAAGAAAGATTCGAGTCACCATTCCCTCTGGCTTTACCTGGAAATCATATGTAATCATGTGTTATTAACTTGAACATTGCGTTTTGTGGCCGAAATGGATGTAAATTACCATGAAGTGAGAAATATTATCTAGAGTCAAGAGGTTTATATTTATGAAAATGTAAGACATGCATCAAGAATCGTAAAGTTTTGACCATGAATATACTCTAGTCTCCTGCATGTCGCCTATTCATTGATCTCAAAATATCCTTTGTTCCAAATTTGTTTCCAAATGAAGTTTCATTCGCCAACGAGGAAATTTCTTCCAGGGGTCATGTAATGTTATGTGACTTTCACAAATATCACCACATGCTTTGCTCTTAAATTTTATCGCAACTTAAAAAAAGATAGTCAAGCTGTACGATCATGACTTTTTTGCCAGATAATGTATCTTCATTTTTTTAAATTCTATGTGCAATATTTTAGGTGTAAATGCAATGTTATTACTAGTGAAGTTAAACTATTAAAGAAGTTTTAGAGAATATTCTTCTTTTAGAGCCTATTCTGACAAAGGATATAGTTCAAATACAATGTGAGTGCTTTGCAAAAATTGAGAAATAATGAGTTATAATTAACATGTAGTGCTGGGCAAAATCTGCAACAATTTTTTCCGGTATTTTTTGTTGAATAAATGAAAAGAAATTTTTCGTTAATGTTAAAATTAAAATTCAGTAATTCAAAATAATATAGAGTGGGATCTTTGGCCCCAAGCTATACAGAATGAGAAAGGAATACTGCCACTTCCTGCAATAAAAAATAAAAAAAAACCATGTAGTTCTGAAACGACAATTAAACAAAAACCTGATTAGTCAGGTTCAATGAGCCTTTCTTTATTTTTAGTAAGGCATTCCATTCAGAATATTGCGTTTTGTATTGCGAGTGATTAAACAAATGGGCAACGTAATACTGCCATCAGATTGGAGATATCAAGACATTTGCCTTTAAATACAGTGTTTTTCAAAATATTTCACAGTCAAAAATTTGATGGTGCCCCATCAAGTGACTGTGGTGTTCATATTTTTTATATATAACGACTTATTGTTCGATTATGTATAACTTGTCATGTAAAAAATTTGATTTGATGTGTGGAGATGTGACATGGCATATCGTCTTGTGTTTAAATAATATTTTGCTGGCCGCTTCATTGTTGTCAATCTAAAATTTAAAAAACAACAACACTGAAATCGAAAACTTGAAAAAATCGTATTGTGAAATATGATCCTAAATGCATAAAGTACTAATGGGTTCTGTCATTGTCGATTTGTCAACAAATTAACTGTCATTAAATTAACAGTAAAACCATACCAATCTGTGTCCGTACAAAATCCCCCTTATTCATTCGTGAATCGGATTTTAGTACGGATATTGTATACATTTCTATATCACTCTTAAGTAGCTGATGCAATCTCTGAATCTTATATGAATGGAAAAACAATATGTTATACATCACAGTTTTTGCAGTGAAAATCGACATGACTTCATCATGTACGATACCTGATAAACTTGCATTTCCATATGGCGATTGGTTTGAAAATTCTACTTCAGTAGTTTCAGTATCTTTAACACAAGAACAATAAACTTGTTTATGTTCTTTATCAGGAAGAATGTCGAATATACCAGATGCTTAAATGTTTAGGAGATTTTACCTTCGTATTGTTTGACCGAAATATTTCTAAAATTTCATTCCATGCAATTGCTTCTTACAGGGTCGTTAAAACTATGTTATTTACTTAAGAAGCAATGAAAAGTTAGATTATTTAAAGAGCCCTATGATAATAGACGTCTTCGATCTTGAGCATATTGAGTATGGTATTTTATAGATTAATGATGCTAGTTAAATTTGACACCATTATTAATACAGAAGAATATTTCGCGTAGAACTCGGTTAAAGAAATATGTCTAGCAAGATTTTATCGTCATTTAAACTGTAGTTTCTATTTTATTTTAATGGGAATTTTGCTGTCATGTGCCCCATATCTTGAAATTCCCAAATTAAAAAATAATTTTCTACATTGGTTAAATAGTTTATTCAGAAATGGTGGGGATTATCAGTAGTTTAATTCGAGTGTCATGTTTTCAGCAAATCTCCGAATAATTTATAAGAAATCTGTCCTAGCCAATGGTCGCTATGTCTAGAGAAGGCCGCAAGCAAGTGGGTTAAGATTTAATTTACTTGTTATCAAATAGATATGCTTTTAAAAAATAGAAAGCCTACGAATGATTAAATATTACAATAATATTCTCCCATTACCCATTATTATTGATCAAGTTCCTACACGCTTCACTACATTAATTTAATTCTTAAAATATATATGAAATCAAACATCTGTATCAATAATATAATGCAAAATATGTGGGACGAGTATCCTGAAGTCATAACATAGAAGTAAAACAAATAAAATTTGGCAAAGTTAATAAAATGGTAAAATAAATAAATCAGTAATATTTTAAAAAGAACTAAATTTTGAAATTGAATTGGATATTTTATTCAAAGGGGAGATTTCATATTGTTCACTGCCTAGGGCCATAAAGTATCTTAATTTGCGATTGACATTCCAATGAAAATATATAAATTGTGAAAAATATGATTCAACAAATATAAAAAAAAAAAACCTTATTTGAAAATGTTGAAACATTAATTGTCAAAATTTCTATGAGAGATCAATTTATAAATATTTATGCATGTCTAAAAATATTCAAAAACATAGTTATTATCTCATAATTATTTTTACAATTATATTATATTCACAAAAATGTAAAATAGATATTGAAAGAGCTATAAAAACGATTATTGTAAACAATCAAAAGAAACTTAAATTTATTTGAATTTTGTATATTTCTTTCAAAAGTATTACCTTATTCAAGTTAATTAAATGATACTGTTTTCAACATTAATCAATTGATATATATGTCAAGTAAGTGTTCTTTTAACCAAAACCTCTAAGATTTTATACATTTTCTGTTTACTGTAATTGCAATGGCTAGAATGTTCAGTGGCATCTTTTACATAATTGATGGCTTGAACCCAAACCTTGCTTTCCACTTTCCTGAATTTTTTTATCAAAAAATGCTGAATGTAGATGATGTAGAGATTAGTTTCTAATTAATAGAAAAACTCTTGAATACCGTCCAATATTATTAGTTTGATTGTTTCGGTATTCTACGAAGACTGCAACTTTAAATGGGTTAATTTAAACATTGTTTGAGGTTAAATTTATACGAAATCTAATATTTAAATGCTTTCCAATTATTTCGGATTTTTAATTAAAAGGTATATAAGTTTTAATTACTTTCAGAGTATAGGATAGATAAATGGGAAATTCCAAATTTCTGCTTTCGAAAAGGTTAAATAGAAATCGAATAAACTATTCAGGGCTTGAGTAAATAATAAATAATAAGCTAGAAGTAATAAGCATAATTCCAAATTTATTGTTAACGTATAGCAAATATAGTTTTTCATTTATATCATTTTATTAAGAACTTTTTATAATAATTTTAATGTTAGGTATGAATTACGCTAATAAAATGAGCTAAAATAAATCTTTAAATTCCAGTACAAATTGCATCCAAATTATTTATAATACCAATGTTATTAATGATGATGATTAATTTTAAAGGTGAATCAAAATTATCAGAAATTCTGAGGTATCATTAGAATTGATTATTCCAGCTAATTCCTGAGTTTATGTTATTAAAAAATAGCATATTACATGATTTGAAATATAATCGGATAAATCATGGAATTACTGATATATAATTTTCGATGAATAGCGTGATTATTTTTAAGAATAATTAGGCACTGAAACTTAAGAAACAGAGTGAATATATAAAGTAGAATTTAAAAGGTCGGGAAGTCAAAACATATTCATTATCGAGTGCTATAATTTTACAAATTGAATTAGCAATATTATGTTATCTTCAGATTATATCAAATTCTGTAGCGCATTTTACAAAGGATTATATTCGCGAGCATCTCTAGCAGATAGTGAACATAAATCCTTTGAACATATTATAACTATTGTGCTTACTTTTACACAGATGATTGGGGATTCAATGGAATGTAAATGTTCTTGCAATCGAACCAATTTTCAATGACTAACGTGGATCCCTCTAGATTGTAATAAGTACTGTTCTAAGAAGTGTATAGCAGCCAGTAATAATGCCTCAATAAAGTACAATTTTACCATAGTCCATATCAAACTAGTACTGTTACTACTTGATAATTTCTGCTATCAGAACGACCATAATAGCTTTGCATGTAATCAATATAAGTCGGAATTCCTTGTGCAGAATGTGATATATTGCTTCCATTGCCATTTATCTCAAATTGTAAGGAAGTTGGTGATTATCGCTGTCCTTTGAATATAAACCAGTGCAGGAAATGGATACTTTACACTCTGATTGAAAGATGTAGATAATGCTTTAGAGAATGAAAATCATTAGTTTTAAACATGTTAGCTTCTGAGAAAAGCTGTTTACTTACACGATGTTCCATGTTTCATGTCGCAAGTAAGCAAATTTCGTGTAGCTCTTTGTTCTTCCCAATAAACGTAAATCTTCCAATTATTCGAATGACAATAGTATTTCGAATGACAAAACTTTCTTTTTGGTGGAAGGCTTGGGACAGACTATTGAACACATTGGAAGCATGATATGAATTACTAACTCATTAAACTATAAATCATGCATAATGTGTTATAGATTTACAAGCGGAAAGTCTCATTCAAGATTCAAATAGCAGATTTGCTAATTTTTGTAAATTAATATTTTTTTAGTCATGCTAATTCTGTTCGAACATATATGTTCTGTTCTATGTTACGAATCCATGACTTATAATGAAAATATAACTTATAATTTCATAGTAAGCGTTAAGCTATAGCAACTGATATATTATCTAATTGTTTTTTGTTTATACAAGGTTATTCATAAAAATATTTTAAATATTTATTTCTTATGAAAAACAATATATATATACAAGTACAATACACAGCTGGATAGAGAAAGTTCCAAGGTCTATTTTATGCACTCAACGGGAATTCCATTTGTTATGCGTAAACAAAATTTCGGAATCAATTTCTTGTTCTAGGTAATTGGAATTTCCCGATGCCACAATTCTATCTTGCAGATCTTGAAGAGTAGCAGGATTTTGTTTGAAAAGAGCATATACGCTCCTTTTAATGTACTTCGAGAGATAGTACTACATTTCTAAAGACTGTGCTTTAAAGTAGATTTCAAACATGCTCAATATGTTCGCCATCCGAGAATGACGAGTGCTTTCCCTTTTGCATCTTAAACCATCGTATACAAATTTAGGGAATCAACTGTAAACCTGTTTATGGTGAGGTAGATCTTTGTTGTACTTACAACGACATGTTCGCTGCATTATAAAATGGATTCTATTTTTACATGATGGAACACACAAAACCTTTCCCGAGGTGTCGTCCTTTTTTCACAGATAAACAGCTGCATTTCTTTTACCAGGATTATCCTAATGCATAAGATAAAACTTTGAATTTTCCTATATTCAATGGTGTAGTGTATATGTCTCTATCTATTGTTATGTGTTGAAAATAAATAATTTAAATCCCCACCTTCTTTTTGAATAACCTTGTATTTTTGCCATCAGCACCAAATCGAAAATATTTTATTATATGACTCCACATTTCAATGGTGCAAGGTTTTGTTGCAACATTAGCATAACATTTATGCTAATATATGTTTACCACTTTATGAGAGGCATGAGTATAAATGAGTTTGGGGAATTCTAGTATCAAATCCATTTTCTTCAGTCTGCATAAAACAATTCTTACATTCCATTTCACAGTGCATTACTTTAGTTCTTACTTTTCTTATATCAGTGATTTCTTAGTTGCAATGAATTAGTTATTCTATCAGCATTTATTACTGAGAACAATTTTCTGTTCTATGAATTTTATTTTGTGTATCTGTTTAAATATCACTTTATAAATTAAAGCAAATTAATTAATTATTTAGAAAGAAAATTATTTGATTAATTGTTTTAAGATAATAATTTAATATAATAAGAAATATTTATTTTTCAGGAAACATTTTATGATATAAACAGCTAAGCAAGATTAAACTCTAAACAAGATTACAAATTGGTTGTATTTAAATGAATCGAGGATACTTCATGTCAGTATATAAGAGTAGTAATTTATTTAATTGTTATTTAAATATGGCTTTTAACATGGTTTATATAACTGAATATTATTTGTTGTAATATTTTTCCATTACATTTTGTCTTATTAAGTAAAATCAAGTGAAGGCGCTAGCCTACAAATATCAAAAAGTAGAGGGTATCACAATTTGAGGAATTTGAGCATCTGTAACAAATTGGATTAAGAAATTAACTTGGACTCTATAAAGTGTGGGGAATGATTTGCAAATATATTATGTATAATAGCGAATTGTAGTTTTTAGTAATTTAGTAAGTTGTAATTTTTAATAAAAGTAACTTCTGAGGTAGAAAATGCATTTCCTCATATTTTTTATGATTGACCGATCGAAAGATAGATAGCAAAAAGAAAAACTTTAAGCTGAATTACTTTTTTCTCTCTTCGTTAGAAAAAAAAAAAATTAAGCGTTCTGTTCATTTCTGCACAATTGGACCCTGGAGAATCTGAATTGAGCAAATCATTTAATTGTTACGTTCTATTATTCCACTGAACAAATTTGATACTGTTAGTAATGACATTCATTTCTTTAATGTCAGTTGTTTCTACTTAAATAAAAAGCAGAAAAACATATTTTTATGAAAAAAACTCATGCCTAATTGTTTTATAGCTTAATTTGATTTCCCCCCACAGAAATTAGGATATTTCTTTTCACTATTATTTAATGCATATAATGAGAGATGTGATTCGTAATTATTGAGCGAACATTATAGGGTAATTCTAAACATTATAAGCAGCCTTTTAAGAAAGCTTGATTTCTTATTTATGTGATAAAAATTATCTTGAATTACTTACCTTTTAATATGGCCACAAAACACGACCTCTTTTTACAGAAGAGAAGTATTCATGCATACGCCATATGAAAAATAAAGAGTAGCATTGACTTCAGTAATGTTATACCGTTCAAAAATATTTTGCTTCAAAATTTTATTCATGCAAAACATTTATTTCGGGTTGATTCAAAATATAATGATAAAACAGAACTCTTATAAAAATACGTCGTCACTTTGCTTTAAAGAAAAAGAGCTGTTCTAGCATTCTATAATATCTAGTATTATATAAACAGCTTGCTTTCAAATACCTTCAATCGTCTCTCTACCTATTCACAAAATAGGCAAAATAAGTCATCATTAATGTCTGCTAAATTATATAGTGAATGCTTCAACCATTTAAGGAACAAAATCTTAGTATTTTTCTTTTTTTATGATCTATGACAATTTATATGCCAAATGAGATTGCTAGAAGCCTTGAAGCTGTTTAGTCATTTGAAATAAGTCGAAAACAAGTATTGCTTCTTAATCTTTGAAGTAGACAGAAAACACTTTGCAAGGATAGAAATGGTATAAATCCACTGCAAAAACAGTTTTTTTGATTGTAAGTACTTAGGAAAATTTAGTCAGAAAATTTGATAAGTTGGGAGTAAAAAGAATGAGGAGAAAAAAACTTTAAATGGTCAAATGTTTCTCAATCAGACAGTTGATCCTTGTGGTGTATATGTTTTATTTGATTAGAGCCACTTTAATAAGATGAGACCATGAGACCAGACAGGAAGTGATTATATGCGGTAGGAAGAAGTCCAGAGGTCGTCTGCAGAAATCTCATCATGCCATCTTACGGCATTGAGAGACATTCGAAATTTTTAGGCAGTTTACACTGTTGGGAAATCCAATAAACTATATATATATATATAAACTGAAGTGACAAAAGTCATGGGATAGCAATATGCAAATATACAGATGGCAGTAGTATCGTAGCGAAAAAGTATAAATGCGCAGTTCATTTTCCAGAGCTTTCATTTGTGTTCAAGTTATTCATGTGAACAGGTTTTTCGTGATTTATGGCGGCACGACGAGAATTAACAGACTTTGAACGTGGAATGTTAGTTGAAGCTAGACGCATGGGTCATTCCATTGCGGATATCGTTAGTGAATTCAACATTCCGAGATCCACAGTATCAAGAGTGTGCCGAGAGTATGAAATTTCAGGCATCGCATCCCATCATGGACAGCGCAGTGGGGACCCATCATGGACCTGCACTTAACGACCGAGACCGCCGACGTCTGTGTAGAATGGTCAATGTTAATAGACACGCAACACTTCGTCAAAAAACTGCAGGAATCAATGTGGGACGTACGATGGACGTGTCCGATAGGACTGTGCGGCGAAATTTGTCTTCCTTGTGTTATGACAGCAGAAGACCGACTCGAGTGCCTTTACTGACTGTACGACATCGTCTGCAGCGTCTCTCCTGGGCTCGTGAGCATATCGACTGGTGTCTAGACCAGTGGAAAACCGTGGCGTGGTCAGATGAGTCACGATTTCAGTTGTTACGAGCTGATGGTAGAGTTCGAGTGTGGCGCAGACCCCACGAAGCCATGGACCCAAACTGTCAGCAAGACACTGTTCAAGTTGGTGGTGGCTGCATAATGGTGTGGGCTGTTTTTACATGGCATGGACTAGGTCCTCTGGTGCAACTGAACCAATCATTGACTGGAAATGGTTATGTTCAGCTGCTTGCAGATCACTAGCAGCCATTCATGGACTTCACGTACCCATACAACGATGGGATTTTTATGGATGACAATGCGCCATGTCACCGGGCCAGAACTGTTCGCGATTGGTTTGAAGAACATTCCGGACAATTCCAGCGCATGATCTGGCCACCTACATCACCCGATATGAATCCCATCGAGCATTTATAGGACATCATCGAAAGGTCCATTCGTGCCCGAATTCCTGCACCATCCACACTTTCACAATTATGGACGTCT